>CM067070.1:6964694-7017194 GCA_033980235.1 Diadema setosum | reverse complement strand
CGCGGTACGGTAATCAGATGGGATGACTGGTGATATCCCTCCGCGACAATTAGAACGTGGAAAGCCAAATTCTCATCATCTCCGTGACGACAGAAGTCCAGAGAATCAGACAAAATTCCTGACAGCTTTTTCTCCCTTCCAGGTCTCTATCTTGTCTTTTTCTTTTCTCATTTCAAGGGAAAAAATGACGTCACCCTTCACTGCGCATGCGTGAAGAGATGCAATTTTGTTGATGGACAGCCGGTTAGGGGTGTTTTAGCGCTTGTTTAATTAACCCCCTCCACCCAGCCGTGCCGGAGTGGTTGACTCCCGCGCGCTCAGCCGTACCCCGTGGCTACTCCCCGGGGTGCCGCCTGATGAATTGGCAAGGTGGAAGACTGGAAATTTGCGTCGCGGTTCCATCCGAGTGAGTTTCACAGGACTTTACCCTTCAAATTGGCAACTCAACATCTTAGAGCCCGGCGATATTCTTTTTTAAAGAAAGCCCCGCAAAACAATTTGATATTAAAATCGTCTCCAAACAACGACTTGATGGAAGTCTGGCCTGTATCAGTAGAGGACTGCTACTACTTACGTGATCAGTTTAGTACTGCTGCATTTGACTATAGACATCATAATCATAATATAACACAGCAAATTGTTCATAATAAAGAGAGCATTGTAGCAAGACATTCGAGTCCAGCAGCTAGTTCTGGTGATTGAGTTTATTTTGTGGGTGGCTGATGGACCCCCACCCCACTTTGAAATCGCAGTTACAAGCCAGGCTTCAAAACTAGTAATAAGTATTCCTCCCATATACATACATAGTACAGATTTCTTAACTTTTATATTATATGAAAAGGGGTATGGTACCATAGGACATGCTCATAGGATGTCGGTGTTTCACTAATACTAACTGTAAATTCACTGCAATGATTTCCTTCCTGACTATTAACGTAAACAATGACAAGAGGTAATATCTAGATCATTCCCTGCAAATGAGAGAGAGAGAGAAAAAAAAAACCGATACCATTTCCACAGAATTTGAGTCACTTAAATACTAAACAGGATGTTGATGAAAAACAATAATAAACAACAAGTGAAAGTGAGCAATTGTAATGTTCTCCATTGTACACAGCATTGTGGGATATCCTCCTATCGAACAAAAACAAAACACTTTCCTACAAGCAAATGCCAAACTGTACCGAATATTAGAACCAGGACAATTTTTCAAAGCGCAATTGATAATACAAGCTTTTGTACTCTGGACGATGCTTAGTCTGGGAGAACTGTAGTTTGCGACACCTTACGGAGAGGAGATATACACTGACGGACGCAGCGCGTACTCCCTTATGCGCGTGGCGAACTTTTGGATTTGACGGTGAGATGGCAGCACATTGATATTCCTACATGACAGATAATGGGTTGTAATGTCGGGAAAAAAGGAAATACAGAGCACCCAAAACTCAACGTTTGAAAAGATGTTTCTGAGAATTAATAACTCTCTTGATAGAATTTCACACCCTTCTGACGGATTATTACCTTGTTTACTCACCGCGCAGTCATGTAAAATACGAAAAAGTATTGTTTCATTTGAGTCGTTGCAACAGAGTAATTCTGAATATTTAACTGAGATCTGTAACCTTGAACCCTGTCTTTAATTCTGAGGCAGACACGAAGATGACTCTTTCAAGTCGCCTTGTGGTAGCGTAGAGTGGAAAAAAGTATATATATATATTTTTTTCTATTTGCTTGAAATATATCATTATGATTTTTACATGACCACTTTCGAAGTAACGATTACTTCTAAGCAACTAAACGCCGGGACCGATGGCTTTAAAAATTATTTACCTTTGGGAGCAGTGATTTGAAAAAAAAAATGTTCGTGTTATCACATTTGATGCATATGTGTAGGTAAGTTGTATCACAAAACATCTTACCGTAGAAAAGTTTGGCAATAAAGTCTAAAACATAAGGAGCTGTCACTTTTTTTTTCTCAATAAACTATAACTGTAGACGGTTTGTGGTAGAAACAGTTTTTTTTATAATAACTATTGTTTACATTTTGTATATTCAAAAATATTCAAAATTGATTATACTGATTAACGTTTTTGTATTGGTTGTCTCTATCCCTAACTCACATTTTAGAGCTATTTTGTAAAGCTGCGGGTTTTTTTTTTAATCTGAAAATATTAATTAATGCCTTTAAGGACTTAGCTATAAGGACAGAGTGCTTTGTCTACAGATAGGGGCACAACTGGTGCAGCCAGGAGACTCGACCCAAGAACCTTGTGACTGGTTATCGATGGTCTTATCCACTGGACTACAGCAGGTCTAACCACAAAGAAACAAATGATAACGGCAAGTCTAAATTGACTTAAGGAACTAGTGTCTAAGGGTACAGAACATCTTGAATCGTCTGCGTAAGCAACTGACTATAACAGGCCGCCATCCAGTCTAGTAGATTTGTTGCCATGGCGACAAGCGCATAGATAAGACTCATCACCCACACATCAAGGTCAATATTATTATTATTTTTTTTTTCTGAGAGAGAGAGAGAACAGAGAGAGACCTAACATAACTTGCCGATAATTATCAACCATCTTAATGAGCCTTGAACCGTTTTCAATATACTATATTCCATGTTTGCACTATACTTGGATACTAATCAAAGACTTCTTAACGTCTTGGAAGCGTGTTACATCAGTTCAACCTAGCACTCAAATTGCAATTTACATTTTAGTGTTTTTTATTTTTGAGAGAACTAATCAAACTTACCTGAACACTTGTCTTCTAAATAGTAATATTCGTATAGCGTAGCTGCATAGAAGGATGTGCGTCTTATTACGTAACAACGCGAGTAAGGCTTCGCGTCGGAGAAATCCCAATGAATGACGGATAATAGTGTACGCTTATTAACATGCTTAACATTTGTGCATGTTGATAAGGCCATTGGAGACAAAAGATGCGTGTAAATGATTATAGTACGTATTACGTACCAGTAATTCCGGTGTTTTGTTAATATTTCTCTGAACTTTGAAGTTCATAATCTAAACAAAACAAAACAAAACAAACCAAAGGAAAACAAAAGAAAACAAACAAAAGACATGTAATAACAATTCGCACAGGAGTAAAACTTACAGTAGCATGTACAAAGAGATTGAAATTGAGAGAAAAAAAAGGAGTTTGTGAGAGAGAGGGTCGTCGTCGTCGTCGTTTTCGTTTTAAATAGACAATCCCAATCACAGCTTCGCTTTGGGTCATATATGGCTGAGGCAGTTGTAGGCAGTTGTAGACAGCTAACAATACATATGCGGCCGTATATCACGAGCTCTGAGAAATATAACGCCACTATACATTGTTTAAAATGACTTAGAGAGAGTACAATCAAATTGAGATGAATGTAGCAGTTTAATTCAAATTGGTGACAAATTTGACATAGTTATGAGATTTTAGAGTTTAATTATGATAATAATGATGATGATGATGATGATGATAATAATAATAATAGTATTAATAATAATAATAATAATAATAATAATAATAATAATAATAATAATAATTATAATAATAATAACAATAATAATAATAATAATAATAATAATAATAATAATAATAATAATAATAATAATAATAATAATAATAATAATAATAATACATTTGTATAGAGCATTTTTCATAAACGTACATATTCAAATGCACTTTAACATTGGATTAATGCTTCCAAACATCGGGGTAATGTGGCATAAGACTCTTGAGTTTAATCGGCGGTCCCAAGTTTGAATCCCGTCAAGTGGCTACGTCCTTGGACAAGATGTTTTTACCCACCATGTCCCTCTTCACCCAGGTGTATAGATGGGTACCTAGCAACGCTAGGGTAATAATGATGACAGGATCTTCTGGTAGACCAGTGGTAGCAATGAAGAGCTACCCTGGATAAAGAAGACCATCTCTTTATATTTTAGCATTCATGAAGTAATGGTATTTATAGCAAATAGTTGGTAAGAACCGAGGATGTCATTACGTAAAAACGCACGCAAGTATTTGTGCGCAACTTCATCAAAAATCGTGTCTTTTGGGTTCAAAAATTCAAAACCTGCAATGCTGTCCTTGAGAGAAGTCTCCGTTGTTGACTTAATATACCCTATACCCTTGATGATCAATCTATCTATCTATCTATCTGGCTGTATATCTATGTGTATATTTATATCCCAACATATACTACAAAATGTAGGTAGTCTTGCCCGTGCATTTACCATATCCAACTAGTAGATACCATGCTCATGAAATCGAGGTAAGGGATTTACAAAATTTCTACTCTGGAGGAAGCATATTTTCTTGTTGCTCTGCGCATTTGTATCTTCTCTCTTTTCCCTCGAATGAATTAAGTGGTGTAATATTAGAGACAATAATGACGGCAAAAACGTTGTACTATCATTATATTTTTGCAATTGGTTCGCATTATGTATATGGGGATTATTATTCAAATGTTGACTACATCTTGTTTTTTTTTTATTTTTTTTTATTCACCAGCAAAATGGGACAAATGAAAGATTAGCTCTCTGTGGAATATATAAATGGAAAGGGACGAGTGAGACTTACATTATGGCATTGTCATCTTTCTATCACTTGATCTCTTTTTAATTTGCCAGTATATATGTCTGTATGACAGCTCTGGGAAACTATGCAGACAGCGCGCCGTCCATATATTTCCTCCACTGGCAGGTGACTTAGAGATCTGTTCCGCCATATACCGTTTGATTAGAATTATCCACATCACAAGGGAGAGATGGAGAGAGAAAGAGAGGGAGAGATGGAAGGAGAGAGAGAGAGAGAGAGAGAGAGAGAGAGAGAAATAGAAAGAGATGGAGAAAGAGAAAGATAAAGAGAAAGAGAGAAATATATATTTATATGTCTCAGGACCGCACACTCCAGTAATTCATCTCTGATTACCCCTACCAGCCAGGTCTCTTCGCGTTCTATCATACACCGGCCCGTCTCTTTAGCCTAGACATAAGCATCCCGTATTAATTTCTTTCCCATATCTTTCTCTATCCGTCTCTCCCTGTCTACGACCAGTGATTTATTCAAGTCTTCCTCGAACAAAAAAAAAAAGAACAACACACACACACAAAAATGGAAAAAATGAGCAGAGATGATTTGAAGGGCTGTTTAAGTTGCTCCGAAATTGATGAGTTCGGAATGCCGATGACTGCGTCCCCTTTATCTTTCCCGTAACCCTTTCCTTCAGCCGTATTTCCCCGTCTTTTTGCCAGATTCATCTCCCTTTCACGATGATGAAACGGACTAAATGACCACATGTGCCGCAAAATCATTTTTCCCCATCTCAGCCGCAACTTCCCGTCACCCCCCCCCCCTTTTTTTGGGTTTTGTTTCTGTCCTCATTCCCTCTTTTTTCGATAGCCAAACAATTCTGAATTTGAAATTAGTTGGGTTCTGGGAGTTCATTTTGAAAAAAAAAAAAGACACACACAAGTGTGACGACGTAAGCGATTTACCGGTTTTATGTATGGTATACACACAGACAAACTAGACACACACAATTATTACAAACAGACAGACAGACAGAAGGACACATACATACACCCGTAAATTATCTTATACCTAAATAAGGCCTAGAAAATAATAGTGCAAATAAAGGCACACATGCATTAATGGATGCATACATACATTTTAAGTAAATCATAGATAAACACACAATAATTCTACATTGACATTTATACCGTCTGTGTCTATGTAAACATTCATGTAACCGCAATGTTTCCATCGTCAACTGCACTTTGCAAACGCAAGTTCCTTTCAGTTCTTTAACTATACTTGAACATCAATTAATTATTGATTATTGGTTTTGAGGAGTTTGCAAACAACAAGCTCTAGTTGAATAGTCCTTAGATTTTTAATCAATTTAATCAAAAGTCACATCCATTGTATTTCAATTCACAGCATTTGTATCACAATGTGGCATTGATTTTTGTGTAGTTCATAATATGTGTCTTTAAAATGTCTATTTGCAATTGCATATTTGTTGGAAATGAAACGAAACAAGATAAACAGTGATAAAAACGTATTCACACTTCACGCAATACAGTAGGTAGAAACCACTCTTTTCCATTGAGAACACATTATCATTGTTAGAATTTGCTGTGACAGGAAAAGAGGGGAGATCAGGGAAAGCCAATGTTTCTGATTGACGTACCAGGAATACATTTTACTGATGCCATTCTGTTTGAAAAGTCGTAGTTAGGCAGAATTAAAGAGAAAGAAGAACCACTAACAACTGCGGCAAAAACATTAGACGGGCTTAAAAGAGAGCTAAACTTGTCATCAGGAATTACATTTTGAAGATCCGAGGCTGATAGCGCCCATCTAGTAGGAAATCAACAACACGACGTGCTCTGGCAAGACAGATTCTTAAAGCGACTGGTTTGGGCAAGTTTTCAACACTTTTCCTGTCTTTTCCTCTCTGCTTTTCCTCTTCGTGGAACCGAGTGGTTTTCCGTTCAAATCAGAGGTGATTGGGGCGCTCCATGTATAGCACGCGCGACACGCTTTCGGGGGGAGCGAAATTACAGGCACGCTTTAAACAGCTGTATGAGTGCAGACTGAAAAAAAGAAAGAAAGAAAAGAAAACGAAAGAGGGCAAGGATGGACCGTGAAAAAATGTTGAATGTCTTCATGGAAGCAATTATTGATGGGGCCTAGTAAAAACCTAGTCATTTGCGCTTCTGTTTTATTAATTGTGAATGGGGCCATCGCATATAGAACAGCATGAACTAAAGACAGTAACGTGGAATCAGCGAAATCTACTTGGAACAAACTAGAGAGAGAGAGAGAGAGAGAGAGAGAGAGAGAGAGAGAGGATGGCAGAAAGAGGGGGAGAGAGAGAGGGAGAGAAAGAAAGAAAGAAAGAAAGAGAGGAAGGGTGAAGAATAAGATAAACACTCAGTTTTTGTTGATACTCAATGCACCATGTTCGATAGCTTTATTCATTGGCTATAAAATCAAGTACTTGTTTCCATAATAAATTAAAAGGTGTCAAAAACAAAAAATATGAAAGACATTAGACATTCCAGTAGAGACAGCTATAACAGTACATGATAACTAAATTAGTAACCATGACAAGAACAATTCTGATGATAAAGATAATGATATAATCGTGTACCACACTACTCCTCCTCCTCCTCCTACTACTACTACTAATACCTCTACTACTGCTACTACTTTTATACTTCTACTACTACTTTTATACTACTACTACTACTACTACTACTACTACTACTACTACTACTACTACTACTACTACTACTACTACTACTACTACTACTTCTACTAATGGTAGTAGTAGTATACTACTACTTATACTACTACATGTGTACTAATACTACTTATCCTTTCACTACTACTTATACTTATGTTTGTTTGTTTCGTCAGTACCAACCTTCACGAACTCTTCGATCCTCAACTTCAGGTCTCTTACATATTCCGTTTTCTAGGAAATCTTGGGGGGAACGAGCTTTCGCTCACGCAGGACCAACACTGTGGAATTCACTTCCTCGTGAGCTGAAAGACTCAAGCTCTATAACATCTTTCAGGAGTAATTTAAAATCCTATTTGTTTAGCAGTGCATTTTGAAGACCAGTGTCCTTTCATGTCTTTTTTTTCTGCTTCTTCATCTTCTGTTTCGGTGATGTACTTGTATCTTCAGTCTGTTTGCTTTGATGTACAATAATTGTAAAGCGCCTTGAGCATTTAATCAAAGTGGAGAACGGCGCTATAAAATTGTATGTATGTATGTATTATTATTATTATACTGCTACTACAACTACAACTACAACTACCTCAATTACTAATATGATGATAATGATGATGATTATGATGACACAAATAATGATTACGATTAATGAACCAGAGAAAGAATGAATGACAACAGAAAAAAGGAAGAAAAACAATTCCGCTTCTTTAGTTTCACTGACAAGTTTCCCAGCGACTATTCCACTGAGAGTGAAAAAAAAAATATGTATCTGAGTGTTTTTGAAAAGTGCTCGAACGGCGTCAATGAATACTCTTTGCTATATTAGAGAACAGCTAAGAAGGACAGAGCCCCGTATAGCAGCGGATGATAAGAATGTATAAACATGCAATTATTGTGAGTGAAGGGAAACCATGAATAAAATCGCAGATGAAAATAACACGGCAGCTACCAAAAAAAAAAACCAACAACAACAACCCCAACACCATCAAAATGGGCAAGAGAGAGGGTCCATACTAAAGGACTGAATCGCTGAGTGTGAAAGCGTGTGTCGCGCGAGATAATGATAATGAATTAACCAAAGCTATAATAGAACAGGACAACAACTGAGAAAAGAAGGAAAGTGAAAGTGAGGGTGGGTTGAGATTGATTAATGACACCAGCCAACTGCACGAGTCTGGGAACATTACTCTGAAACCCAGGCCAGCTAGCATAAGCGAAACAGGCGGCGAGTGATAAGAAATACGGGAAAGCAAGGCTTGGAACAGACCTTTCTCTCTCTTTCTATCTCTTACTCTCTGTCGTTTTTCTTTAACATTTTGAAATCTTAACCTGTGAGAAGGAAAAAAAAAAATGGTCATTTATCAACTTCAGTGAGTGGTTGGCGCGCGGTATCTGTCCGACACGCGACCACCGAGCGCTCAAATAATGTAACGCCCACGAGCCGGTTGGGGAAGTTAGATAAGATGCATCGCGTTAATAAATGCGAAGTCAGAGCTAGAGCACTGGCGTAGCCAGGGGGGGGGGGGGGGCGATGGGGGCGGTCGCCCCCCCTAAGATTTGGACCGGGGATTTGGGAGGCGGAAAAAAAAATGCGTGTATACTGTATGCATGCACATGAAGCGGGTCTCCTTTGCAACCTTTCATCAAATAAGATATTTTTTTGAATATTTCACTCAAAGTGTGCACCAGATCGTTGAATTTCAATTCAAAATATGAAAAATCTCTCGTGCTTGGGAGGGGGTATCCCCCCTCCCAAACCCTCCCCCTCTGTGCCTCTTTCCCTAGCTTAGTACACTTTTTAGATTTACGCACACACACAAAAAATATGAATAATTCTGAGTGCACAAGACTTACCACTTATATTCCGAAAACTCAGATTCCTTCATGTATAAGGGGAATTTCCCCTTTTAATCTACCCTTTCCTCCCTCAGCACCCCCCCCCCCATCAGTTTTTTTTTTTTTTTTTTGTGATTTCCCAAATGTTGATTCCAGCGTATACGAGATATCTCAATTTCAGGCAAAAGCTCCATCGGAAGGGAAGGGTGGAGATAACACTCGCCCAAGCCTTCTCCCTGATCACCCGCCCCTCCCCCCCCCCTTCCGCCATGCATAGAAGTAGACTGTTTAGACGCTTTATTTCAATTCTAAAAACGCAAAAGCTCCGCGAGCGGGAGGGGGAATCCCCCTTCCCCTGTATTTATACATACACACAGATGGTGCACATTCGGAATAAGAGCTAAATTCCGTGATTCTAACACTTCGATGAAAAAGTATTGCACCAAAAATTTGCACCTGAATTTCAGGTCTGAAAACGCAAAATCACCTTCGTGTGGGAGGGGATATGCCCCTATCTACACCCTCGTGTGCATGCTTTTTCTGTTTGATTGCTGAACTGCAGACAGCGTTCATGATATTCAGTGTAAGAATTAATACAAGAAGATTATTTAAATGATATACCATTTTATAGGCAAATTGTTCAATAATAATCTACACTAAAATATACTGCAACCTTAAACAAGTGGGACTGTTTCCACTCGTTAAAACACGCAAAAACATGCATCAAATTGCACCATTTGCAACATCAAAATGCAAAAAGTTCTCACCGTGGGAGGGGGGACACCCCCCTCCCACACCCTCCCCTCGCCCCTCTCTCGCTCCGCTCGCTCGGGTTCAGTCGCGTTCATGATATTCAGTGAAAAGAATTAATATTGAGAAATGTGTTTAAATTATACCATTTTATAGGCAAATTGTTCAATAATAATCTACACTAAAATATACTGCTACCTTAAACAAGTAGGACTGTTTCACGTCGATAAAACGCGCAAAAACATGCATCAAATTGCACCATTTGCAACATCAAAATGCAAAAAGTTCTCACCGTGGGAGGGGGGACACCCCCTCCCACACCCTCCCCTCCCCCTTCGCTCGCTCCGCTCGCTCGGGTTCAGTCGCGTTCATGATATTCAGTGAAAAGAATTAACACAAGAAGTGTATTTAAATTGTACCATTTTATAGGCAAATTGTTCAATAATAATCTACATCAAAATATACTGCTACCTTAAACAAGTCGGACTGTTTCTCGTCGACAAAACGCGCAAAAACATGCATCAAATTGCACCATTTACAACATCAAAATGCAAAAAGTTCTTACCGTGGGAGGGGGGACACCCCCCTCCCACACCCTCCCCTCGCCCCTCGCTCGCTCCGCTCGCTCGGGTTCAGTCGCGTTCATGATATTCAGTGTAAAGAATTAATATTGAGAAGTGTGTTTAAATTATACCATTTTATAGGCAAATTGTTCAATAATAATCTACACTAAAATATACTGCTACCTTAAACAAGTAGGACTGTTTCACGTCGATAAAACTAGCAAAAACATGCATCAAATTGCACCATTTGCAATATCAAAATGCAAAAAGTTCTTACCGTGGGAGGGGGGACACACCCTCCCCTCCCCCCTCGCTCGCTCCGCTCGCTCGGGTTCAGTCGCGTTCATGATATTCAGTGAAAAGAATTTATACAAGAAGTGTATTTAAAATTATACCATTTTGTAGGCAAATTGTTCAATAATAATCTACACTAAAATATACTGCTACCTTAAACAAGTGGGACTGTTTCACGTCGATAAAACGCGCAAAAACATGCATCAAATTGCACCATTTACAACATCAAAATGCAAAAAGTTCTTACCGTGGGAGGGGGGACACCCCCCTCCCACACCCTCCCCCCCTCGTTCGCTCCGCTCGCTCGGGCTCGGTCGCTTCGCTCCCTCGCAGACTAACCGCCCCCCCCTAAGATCAAATCCTGGCTACGCCGTTGAGCTAGAGAGACGTGCCACTTTGTAGAACGGATGAAGAAGAGGAAGAAAACACATCTCATTAAAGAGATGAACAGATAGACAAACGAAGGATAGAGATAGATAGAGAGATAGATAGATAGATAGATATATTGATAGATAGATAGATAGATAGATAGATAGATAGATGGATAGATAGATGGACAGATAGATAGATAGATAGATAGATATATTGATAGATAGATAGATAGATGGATAGATAGATGGACAGATAGATAGACAGATAGATAGATAGATAGATAGAGAGATAGATAGATAGATAGAGAGATCGATAGATAGATAGATGGATAGATAGAGAGATAGATAGATAGATAGATAGAGAGATCGATCGATCGATAGATAGATAGATAGACAGACAGATAGATAGATAGATAGATAGATAGAGAGATAGATAGATAGATAGAGAGATCGATAGATAGATAGAGAGAGATAGATAGATAGAGTTAGATAGATAGATAGATATATTGATAGATAGATAGATAGATAGAAAGATAGATAGATAGAAGGATAAAAAGAGAGATAGATAGATAGATAGAGAGAGAGATAGGTAGATAGAGAGAGAGATAGATAGATAGATAGATAGATACATGTAGAGAGATAGATAGAGAAAGATAGATATATAGACAGGGAGTATAGAGAGAAAGCGTGAGAGACTTAGAGAAAAAGAGGGACAAGGAATTAAGGGAGGGAGAGATTATGGAGGAGGAATAGGAATAGGAGGGGGAGGAGGAGGAGGAGGAGGAAAGAAGGACAAGAGCCCTGGGTCAGGGTGACAATCAAGGGAGTATTTAGGGAAGAAAACTGCACCCGTTGGAAGAGGGATGAGAGTTATTAATTGTGCATCACAGTCGCTTAATCACAGGTGGTTAGGTAACGCTAAAAAGTGAATCAAAAGTGATTGCTGCTTATATTTTCCGATATCTTTTTTTTTTTTCTCCTCCCGATATATGCACCGTGTCTGGTTGATTGAAAAGAATTACCCGCATTTTGACTGGAGGCCGTGCGGTGGAGTCGACAGAAGCGAATCATGGGACAAAGCGAGTCTAATCCGTAGTGTGCCAGGAACTCATTCCATGTTGATTGCGGGAAATGATGGCGGATTTGGTGGTGAAACCCATGTAATTTATGTGGGACAGTCGTGTGAATGAACCCTAATCCAATTTTCAGTCTCACGTCTGCGAAAACCCATCATCATTTTTTTTTTTTTGGGGGGGGGTGAGGGGAATGGGATGGGGTGGGGAAGAGTTTGCAGCATTGCGGAAACGGCCTAATTTTCAGAAGCTATGATTACGAATGGATGGGGTGAGTGATGGGGATGGCCAGATTGTCTCTAAAAAAATTTTGGTTCTAGGCTGCATCTTACAATAATGAATGCATTGCAACGTAACGATATCCGTGGTTCTTTTTCAAAATGACTCCTGATTGAAGCCACCCTCACTTATTTCATACCTGGATAAATATCATCTACCTATGTGATTGGTTTATATACCTTTACATAACACCACTGTTTCATTCTGAATAACATTCTAGAGTTGGCGTGTACGACTGGTGGGATGTACCGTGGCAGTGAGACCGCTACCTTTATGGCGCGGAACAACGCTATTCCGAACTGGGACGGGTTGTTAATAGTGGTGAAGCAAGCGTCACCCACTGGCATGCCAAATCTGTTCATATTCGCTAGAGGGCCTTACGCGTTTTATCAATTTACTTGGAAGTCGGCAGAAAATTGAATTGCGCATGCGTCGATGTTATCTCCCTTTTTGGTGTTGGCAACATAAGTCCTGCGGCGCTCGAACGTTGTGTGGATTCGAAAGGGAAAATCTCGTTATCTCGGTCGATGAGTAAGTGGCAATCTACATATTAATGGACAGGTGACTGCGATTGCGATAATTGCAAGATTTTGCCTTTAATTTGATAATTGTAAGTCGTGGGGGGGGGGTAGGGTCTCCTCGTCACTGTAAAGTAACTTATCCACATAATATGCGCATATATGCTTGCAGTCATACAAATATGTATAGGTATACGTGTATATGTCTATAATTCCACAGCCATATTCGATGTGCTAAATATATGGATGAGTATTGTATATGTTTACACATGCTTAATTCACTATTCACATCATCTAAACTTTATTTTATTCACTGAAATTCCAAGCAGAAAAAAAAACCACAGTGAAGTTATGGTTAGAAATGTCTACATTCGAAAGGACAAAACAGATAGGAATTTATCCATCTCTATCTATCTATCTATCTATCTATCTATCTATCTATCTATCTATCTATCTATCTATCCATCTATCGATTTATAACAGGATAAAACAAAACAAAAAAGACCGAAAAAATTGTCATATTGTAAGGTAGGCCTACTTCATTCAGATTCTTACGTATGTCATATCTATTTCGTTTTGTAGAAAGCAAAGAGAAACTGATCTAAGACAAATGCAAATGGAGAAAAGTGTACGAGAGCAGGCGCTTAATCACAATACAGCGGTATGCCAAAAACAAATAATCCGTCCCCCATACTGATGGACAATTCATCATCCATGCCCAAACACTCTTTTACGGATCCAAATTAAAAATCACAGCGCAGGCAAATTGAGAATAACACGCTGCCGCGCCAGTAGTCCCGCTCCGTATCGCGTGCTCGCTCCATAAAGGGAGAGAGAGAGAGAGTGAGAAAAAAAACACATAAAGAAGGACCGATTTATTACAATAACCCGCCTGTGTTTCTGTTTATACACTATCTCACGCACGAGTGATACATAATGATACGTTTGCCATACTGCGAATACGAGACCCGGTGCGTGCAGAGAGACGGTTGATTACAGGAGAGGGCAGGTCCATTTCCTTGTTGGTATTACGTATAGAGCGCCATTCCAGTACTCTGCGATGTCGCCTAAGAGAGAGCTGCAGTATGCGTACGGCTGTTTTATGCCACCCCATTCATTTTAATTTGACGAACTGTGGCGCCTTTACCGCTTATCATCCTTTACTTTTTCATGCTGTCGAAGCACGGGCTTATATTCACAAAGACATGGGTGTTTGCGAATTATATTGCGCTGAAAAGAGTGTATCGTACTGTGCTGATGTATACACCCACCTGTGTCTTTTTTTTCCTTATAGCTTTGAGTTGAGGTATATCGTGTTAGTGCTTCTAACTTCCTTTTGAAAATCTACTCAAGTATTCGGGTTTTTTTATCATTATGTTCATGAAATACAAATAAAATAACAACAATACCAATACATAATGTAGAATGGTTACATAATATTCAACCACAAAACGGATAAACAGATAGATAAACAGACAAGCAACTCTACTTCGCGATATGCTTAGATTTCTTTATTTCTTTATATTTCTTAATGTGAATTTAAATTAACTAGTATAATATCTACGCATTGCATAAACAAATATGTAGACTTAGAAATGCGATACAGAATTTTTGTTCGCATACGAGAAGAAACGAGCGTATAACAACAATAAAATATATACCAACCAAAGCAATATGAACTATACCAAATATTGCATTATTATATTTTATATTTCTCCAAGAGAATAGTCATGAGTCATCAATCTTTCATTCTTTAGTAGATAATCTGTCTACTAAAAAATTCATGTTAAAAGCATTCTTTCAGCGGAAAAATGTGGTCAAAGGAAGAAAAAACAAAGAAAATTTTTTTTTTTTTTTTTTTTTTTTTTACATTTCGCACACGTTCATTGCTTTGCAGAGATGCATACTGACTGCGATGACGCACTGTAGCGCTGGAAGTGAAATACGAAATCTGTCGAATATTAATGATCAGACAGACAGACAGACAGACAGACAAAAAGCAAGCATTCAATATGTCCTATTTTAGGTTTCTAGTAATGCACGCACAATAATGGCGTTCACGTCCAAACGCTGTCCTGAAATCAGAATGTAAATCAAAAGCATTGGTTACATGAATGTTCATTTCGCTCCGAGGATTATACATTATTTTGTATCTGCAATGTCTGCGTCGAAAAACAGCTCCAACCCCGCGAAATCCGATCTGAGCGCGTGCGCACGAGAGTGCGTACGATAATTCCGATTTCACGCCGATCGAGGCCTCCGCGCTCTCCCGGGTCGCGTGCCGCGTGGCTATTTATACCAACCGCAGCTGCTACGACCCACTTCGGGCATGCGTTCTGTGCAAATTCAATTGTGGCGCCATCGCGCAGCGGTTAGAAAAGGAGGTTTTTCCCTTTGAGCCCTATGGACACATCAAACGTAGGAGGCCTAAACGGGGCAAGGGACTGTATCGCGCCTACACGTTGCGCGTCATCGATTGAAGGTTCACGGAGCTATAATGTTCACAATAACAAGATTCACAAACAATTTGGTATCAAACTCACCAAAAGCCGATATTTGCTGGTCAATTCAGAGACAATCAACTGATCTGACGCAGAAGCCATTTTGTATTCGTTTTTGATAGGGACGTTATCTACCCAAACCTGGCCTTTAAATGAGACTACACCATTTTGTATAGTTTATACTCGTTATAGTAATAGTAGAATGATTGCTTAGTAAGTCTATTATCTGTATTTGAAGTTACAATCATTGACGATTATTCGTATCTGTGACATCTTTTATCTAGCGTTTGTATGATTAAAAAAAAATGATAGAGAGATGGAAATTCAAGCTCGAAGGCGACTAACTCAATGTTGATCTGACATTTGGAATCATTATATGAAAATGGCACCAGTTTCCACAAAGAACTTTCCTTGAAGAAGACTATTGTCTTCAAAGTGGAACTCAAGAAAGCGCCCCCACAAGTTCGTCTAATTCTAGAATATTTCTTCCCTCACTGATTTTTTTTTTCTCCACTAGTTAGATAAGGCCTTTAAACTGACAACATGATAATGAATATAATATTAGGTATGGCAAAATTTCAAATGTCACCGGCGTGAAATTTATTAACCACTCAAATTATGCATTCGTATCCTTAAATGTAAACAAGTAAGATAAAGAGTTACTTAAGAAAAAAATAACAAGGTCTTATTTACCCAGGGTGCCGGTCTGTGTAGCCACCGCCCTACCAGAGGGCCCCTGCTGGTATTATTACCCTATAGTGTTGACAGGTACCCATTTATACAACTGGGTCGAGAGGGACATGGTGGGTAAAAACATCTTGTCCAAGGACGTAAGCACTGGGCGGGATTCGAACTCAGATCCTCCGAACTGGAGATCGGGAGTCTTATCCACTATGCCACAGCGCCCCACCAAATCACTGGTGAAAGTAGTGTTACGAACCTTTTTTTCTTTCTTCAGAGTTTTTGTTTGTGTTGTTGTGTTGTTTTACTTTTCACAATACTCCATGGCGTATGCAGTTAACTGGTTTCACAAAGCACGGTTAGAATATCTTTAAAGTCTTATTGTATTATAAACCAGTTAGATTAAGCAACATCTTTAGTGGAACGTTGCTCAAGAGATCTTATCCCGTCAGAGCAAGAGAAAGACAAAATCAGAAGAAAGAAAGAAAGAAAGAAAGAATGAAAGAACAAGATAGAACAAGAAAGAATGCAGAATGAAAGAATAAACAATCCTCATGAACATATCGGGAGCAAATTTTAAACCGGAACTGGGTCAACAGCGACAACACATTTTATTGACCCAGAATCCGGGATATCGGCAGTAGCACCCCCCCCCCTCTCGAAGCCTCTGAAATTGCCTTAGAATTGCATGCGTGTAGACATGGCAGCTGGAATCATGAAAGCAAGTGTCAAACTCGAAATATGGGCAGAAAAAAAAAAGAAATGGGCGCGAGCTGGTTTTGAGAAACTGGAATGTTCTTGAAAGCAAGAGATTATTAAGCAGAGAGGTGAAGAGACGATGTATGAGTCTTCTTCAGTTTGTCTGTTCTCTTTTCCAATGAATGTTTTTGTACTGCATGTTGTTTTGATACATCTGATTTGTAATTTCTGTGTTTTTAGACACATACATATATATATATATATATATATATATATATATATATTTATTTATTTATTTATATATACATATATCTATCACTCTATCTATCTGCCTATCTATCTACATGTATCTGTCTATCTATCTATCTGTCTGCTCATCTCTTTTCATAAATAGATGAATATATATATATATATATATATATATATATATATATATATATATATATATTTATATAGCTATATACATATTTCGATTATTGTAAATGTACTTGAAGCGTGAAAAATATCGTGGGATATTGTTGTATTTAATGACTACAACCGTATAAAATCAAGAGCATTTCTTGCCCTGATATAAATATTAAAGTATGATCAAGACAAAAAACAACAACAACAACCATAAAAGAATGTGCTAATTCATTCAGAAACTGAACCATGGAAGAAGTGATATGAGACTGCAATTGGCGTCTGTTTGTTGGGATTTCAATATCAACACCACTCCACGCAACATAGCTATCAATTGCATACAGACCATACCTCTTTTCAGAAACAGTGCCCTCAATTACGTTTAATCGCGTTATAAAGTAGCTAGTTCTTGCTTGGCGAGGGTGTAATCATGTGGGGCAAGGTGACGTATAGCATTACAAGCGCCACGTTACGACCGGTGGATAGGATTTTGGCGCCGTTTCCGACGACAGACACAATATCGTCTGCGCAAAAAGAGATATGGCACAGAGAGAGAGAGAGAGAGAGAGAGAGAGAGAGAGAGAGAGAACAGAAGAAAGAGAGATTGAGAGAAAGAGAACAGAAAACAAATTTGGAACGATATAAGAGAGGGAGAGGGAGAGATATAAAAGAGAGAGAAAACAGAAGACAAATAGAGAGAGAACAGAATATAAAGCTTGAAAGATATGAGAGAGATATAATATATCTCTCTTATGATATATATATATATTTATCATTATATATTAATATAATATATATATATATCATTGTATTTGCTAATGATGTAGCCGAAAAAATATCACAGAAAAATCACACACCATTTGAAAGCGAATAAAAAACTGGAGGGGCGAATTCACATATAGATAAAGCAGACAAATAGATAGATATTATATGCATACATACACCCACAAGCACACACATATTAATGTATATTATTTATATACGAATAAAGACATATATTTTGAAATAAATAGAGAAACATATATGCGTGAGAGATAGAGAAGAAGGAAGAAAAAGGAGGGAGAAAAAAAATAAACAAACAGAAAGCGAACAATCGGGCAGAAGACAGGTGGATAGCAAAAAAATACAGAGATAGACTGATCGATAGATAGAAAAATAAAGAGAGAGAGAGAGAGAGAGAGACAGACAGACAGAAAGAGACAGACTGAGAAAGGAAAGAAGTGGTAGAAAGAACTGTAACCGTTGGGGCTAAATGCTGGTGAACCCCAATAAGCACTATTTATTACGGCTGATGATGATCGATGGTCCCTTCGCGTGTGGTCTCAACTCAAATTTGATCAAATTTCGATGGGGGTTAGTTCATTCACGTCCATCGGGCACGGCGGATATTGCTCATTAACGGTGGGGGAGGGGACGGTAGAAGCGACTGAGGGTGAGGAGGGGGGTAGAGAAAGGATGGGTGTCGATACCCGTGTTCCACTATGTATCATTCATTTAGCAAGTGCGAAATTTTACCGATTTAGTACTGTAGATGACGATATTAATTCAGTGTTCATGTTTCACCATATGGGGTCAATCCTTCTGCAAGTGAAAATACAGCCTTGCATGCATAAAAGTAGGCAGGAGAGAGCAGCAAGGGAAAAACAATAAAGCAAGAAGGTGTCATCGTCGACCCTCAAAATCACAGGAGTTGTGATACGCCCTTTCGTCTTCACCTCCTCAACCCTCCATAGCCTTCTAGCAATTTTAGTCGCTCCTTCTGGTGATTATTGGCCGGCAGTATCTACCTATCTCTTCCCCCTTCCAAACCCCGATAGGCCATCATTGGTTGAGAGAGGCCAACTACTTTGACGATGACAATACAATGATCGCTTGGGTATCATGACTCGATAGTATTATCGACAGAAGGTGATCGCGGCATGATCGGTCATCCGTCCGATCACATCAGACTGGTGGCGTCAACGAGATCGCCCACACATTGTGTTTTTATTCTCCTCGCATTTTCTGCATTTCCATCAAGAAGAGATTGGAATAACAATGCTGATAACGAAATTATATCAGTAACAGATTCGGGACAAAGAAAAAGGATATCATATTATGTGATTGTTGTTCCTTTATAAAAAGGCCATACTAAAACATGTGACATGTGTCTTATTTGAAGAAAAAAAGACATCTAGAAATACATTATAAGCTAGGTGATTAAAGGTAGATATTGGGAAGGCGGCGACCAGACAGCTATGTACACACAGCGTGGGTGGAGTCGGAAAAGTTTAGTGTGAGGCTGACATTTTGAAGACAATCTGTATGACACTATACCATCGCATATGATAGCGTTATATGGACGAAATGTCAAATCGTAACCGTCATAATCCGGGCGAATGCAAGTAAGTAAGTACACAAAGTCAACCAGGGTCTCTCTGTAGTGTTCCCTGTACAAGGGGGACAATGGCATATTGTGACGTATTTCCACTCAAGACTTCGGATGTATGTTGTCCACTCTGGTCATATTGCCAGTATAATTGTGTCCGTCTATTTTTGATAGCATTATTCTCCGAATTGAGCCACTGCGGAATAGTGGAAATATACGGATTTGTTGTGGATGTTGGATCGGCTGACGCGTCTGCTAAATGGGGATATTACATAGAGAAACATTTGAGCAGCACATCGGAAAGGTTAGTAAACTTAAAACAAGAGCATGAGCGCAAACGTCCTCGTAATAATTCTTCATTTCCTATATTTGCATTACAGGCGTCATTCACGGCGTGTGCCTTAACAAAAGTTCTTGGGTTCAGAATCGAAATATTGTGACCGAATCGTATGATGGCCGAGGAGTGCAGGAAATAATCAGAAAAGAGGAAAATACGTTGGTATACTCGTAGTAACGATGCGCAAACTTTGTAGCGTGTGTTCAGTACTGTTTGACTATTTTGAGCGGGAGTGAGAGAGAATGTGTATCAATTTGTGTGTGTGTGTGTGTGTGTGTGGGTGGGTGGGGGGGGGGGGGGTATCGAGTGAAATAACCGGTTCTATGGCGTCGGAGATTGTTCAGATTACGTAAACCCTTACGTGTATCTTGTCCTTACATGAATGCTCCTTTCTCCCTCTGATAAGCTTATGGAGGAGGAAATTGTCGCTTGTCATTGAATACAGAATCTGCCGACGATCGTTTGAACCTCCTTTGAGTGAAACCGCTCCGGTAAGATGCATCAGAGATAATCTGGGTTGGCCTGATTCTAAATCTCCCTGTGAGCTCCTTTTCAATTTTCTTTATCATTATCATTCTCCTGCTGAAGCAGATTCAGACTTTATCGAGGCAAAAAGTAGTCCCGCTTGCGTTGATGTTTTCTTAATAGTCCCCGAGTAAAATTATGTGTGTCGTAGCGTTTCTAATGCATTTACAGACTACGCTTGACCATAGATTTAAAGAAGTGACCTCCGTTTTAAGTTAATCAAATAAGACACCATGGCCGCAAAAGATGACGCCACATCATTTCTTATAACTCTTCCTGCTAAAGTGAAGTAGTTTTCTTGTAGATCGTTTGTTTAGATTATTTGACGGCTTGCCCTCAATGTACTTCTCTTGTAGGTCTTTTGCACAGATTATGTGATGGTTTGTGCTCAACATGCTCTAATTCGCCGTAATAAGATAATAAGATATGGAAGGACAACATCATATCTAAACTGCAACGATTGGCACATAGTGGTATTATCGTCAACATGAAATGATTCGTAGATTAACTATTTCTCTCCCAGGGACTTTGGACAGTGTATAGAACGCAAGGCCATTTTCTATACCAATCGGCACTGAAAACAAAACTCAGAACTTTTGTGTGCAGAAATCAACTCGACTTAATTATAACCTATTTAGTTTGATGAGATTCACTTCATGAGCGACGAAAATTTTGTTGCCTATAACTGAGGAGGCCATATTAAAACTTTGCTGTTTAAGCTACGTAACACGGAAATTACATGAGTGCTCCTGTAAAAGAAATTGAAGAGAGAAAAAAGACAAGATTCAGAGAAGTACGCTGATCAAAAAAAAAAAAAAAAAATCAGAAAGAAGCTGAAAGCAAGCAAAGTCTTTGAAGAAACTATCCGATGAATACAGCGAGGAGAGAGAAAGTGAGGAAAAGACCAGCAACGTTTCGGAACCAAGCAATGGCAAAAAGAAGGGGAAATAAGATGAGGGCGAAGTAGAAAGATCGGGAAATAGAAAAAAAAAAAAAACGAAGAGAAGGAGATGGTGTGATAGATGCAGAAAGAAAGAGATTGATCGAGTGAGAGAGAGAGAGAGAGAGAGAGAGAGAGAGAGAGGGAGAGAAGGAATCGGAGGGAGAGGGAGAAAGAAAGAAAAAAGCGAAGAACGGGAGAAAGAAAGAGACTTAGAAAGTAAAAAGGAGACGGACATGGCACAGCGAGAGAGAAGGAGAATGAGAGAAAAGAAGATTGAGAGAAGAGATATACTAAAAAGAGATAAAGGGGAGATATAGAGGAAGAGAGAGGTTGAGACAGAGGTGGCACATTGATGGAAAACGAAATGTTGCCGTGATCATTCACGACACCGTGGGATCCCTTCCCTCCCTCTCCTCCCCCTTCACACTCTTCTTTTCCCCTCCTCTATGCTCACTTTCCACCACTCCCCAAGTTTGTCTTCCGAAGTCACGTGACCTCCACCCCTAACAGGGCTCTCATTAGCAGACGTCGAGACTGGTAAAACGCGGGATCAAATTCAATTCGAATCGAACCGTTTTTCCTCGTTCAATATTTGCTCGCGATGTCTCGGACAGGATAGAGGGGCGATTTTTTATTTCCACTCGCTTTTCTCTATCTTTCTCTCTTCTCTCCCCCCTTCCTTGTTGCCCCCATCTCCTTTCTTTCTTTTCTTCTCCCACTTTCCGTAATTGAAGAGATGATGTCCTATCCAGTCTCCCTACCCCCTTTTCTCTCACTCTCCCTGTACCCCCTGATGAAAATTGAACGCTAACTTGACGAAGTCACAGTGAGTTTGCTCCTTTCGTTGACTGAACTGTTGCGTTTTTCCCCTCTCAACAATGTAACTGATTTATTCGGAGTGTAACGACGAGCATTTCGTGAAGAGCTACCAGACGAAAACCTGGTTGCTTTAAAAAGTGCGATTCCACTTCAGCCTTCGACAGTGACTTGAATGAACAGAGTAAATCATAAACGACCAGAATAGAAGTAGTTTTACTTAAACGTGTAACAAGAGCAATTCAAGAGAGTCATGGAAACCTGAAGTTGATTGTACCTTTATTGCAATATTAGACGCAACTTCAGACGCAAAGATGATGTCATAATGACATCATAACGAATATATCACAAGTTTCATAAAGATTATGAACGTGCACAAGTCTTTACTACGTGGGTCAAGTTTTTAAATTGCTTGAAGAGGGATTTAGTTTTGTTTATCCCTTGACATTATTACAGCTTTGATGTATTATCTTTAGTGTCAACGTTTTATTTGGACACGGGGGGGGGGGGGTGGTCTTCAAGAACTTGACAAACGCATTATTCATCTTTAACACATTTGTATGCACAAAAAGTGAAAATAAATAAAGTAAAACATGTTAAGATTGTTTATGTAATGTCAAATCTTATTGAGACGTCTGCAATCCTGTACGTTTGATTCATAGTCACTTGGGTGCAGCTTCCCTTTAAATCCTCATGTTGTCCAGTTCAAAGCCCCTTGTTAAACCGCTGAATGAATTCCAAGAAGGCAGCTTTCTCTTTTCCTTTACTCTCTCGCTACAATGGCGGCCTGTGAGCCGCCCTTCAAATCTGTTCTGCAGTCAATAATCAAATATACCACACCCCGGTAGGCTCCACGAGAAATTGTGGATCGGTTGAGGTGAATGCACAGTACTACTTTTTTTTTTTATGGACGAAGTCCTGAGGAAAACGGTTGCATGCAGCAAGCGCGATGACTGTCCACATTTGTCTTTTCATGAGCCTTCCAGGATGGGGTAGAAGCGATTTATTTGTCTCAGGCCCAAAAAAGAAGAAGAAGAAGGAGAAGAAGAAGAAAGCGAAAAAGAAAAAGAAAAAGAAATAAGCTTAGTTTAACATGTAAGCTGCTCCAATATCTTGGATTAGCCTGAGGCTCAACTCGAAGTAAATCTCTGTATGTACTAGTAAGTACCAAGCGGTAGGTCTGGAATCCAAAACTGCCGAATAAAATCCCCTAAGTCCAATGTTCCACCAAACATATCCAAACCATATGTGTATCACACCTGTAGTCTTGTTGGCATGTCATATAGGTTTACCACATAATAATAAAAATAGTACCGGGGCTGATTTTCCAAAATAGAACAATCCCCCCCCCCGAAAAAAAAGGCGACGTCACAAGCAGATATCATCATTACCATCACCTCCACCACCACCATCATCATCACAAACAGCAGTAACATCATAATCACCATCATATCTATCATCACCATTACCATCCTCATCACCATCGCCATCATTGCCATCCCAATCACCAACATCACCATCACTACCACCGTCACTACTATCACCATCATTGCCACCATCACTACTGTGACCATCATCACCATCACCATCACCATCACCACCAACATATCCATCACCATCATCATCACCATCGAGATCACCATCACCATCACCATCGCCATCGCCATCGCCATCGCCATCGCCATCACCATCATTACCATCATCACCATCATCATCACCATTACTATCACATCACTATCACCATCACCATGACCATCACCATGACCATCACCATGACCATCATCAACACCATCACTATCACCATCATAAACACCATCACCATCATCATCATTAACACCATCACCATCACCATCACCATCACCATCACCATCACCATCACCATCACTATTACCATCAACATCACCATCACTACCATCATCACCATCATCGCCATCATCACCATCATCAACAGCATCACCATCACCTTCACCATCACCATCACCATCACCATCACCATCACCATCACTATTACCATCAACATCACCATCACTACCATCATCACCACCATCGCCATCATCACCATCATCAACAGCATCACCATCACCTTCACCATCACCATCACCATCACCATTACCACCACCACAACCATCGCCATCATTACCATCATTACCATCATCACCACCATCATCACCATTACTATCACCATCACCATCACCATCGCCATTACCATCACCATCGCCATCGCCATCACCATCATCATCATCATCACCATCACCATCACCATCACCATCACCATCACCATCACCATCACCATCACCATCACCATCACCATCACCATCACCATCACCATCACCATCACCATCTCCATCACCATCACCATCTCCATCACCATCACCATCACCATCACCATCACCATCACCATCACCATCACCATCACCATCTCCATCACCATCACCATCACCATCACCATCACCATCACCATCACCTGACCATCACCATCACCATCACCTGACCATCACCATCACAATTATCATCATCATCATAATCATCACCGTTACGATTGAAGTTCAAGTTCAAGTTCAAACTTATTTCGTTTTTCCACAGTTACATAACTTTTAAACATAACTCTCACTTTCTTATGTGACAGAAATAATGTATGTAAATTTGTACAGAGAAAGAAATAATTGAAAACTTACACTAGGGATACATTCCAATGGTTGCTGAGGTAAGGAAAGTGAAATGATTGTCAATATGCATTGTGTGAAAACGGTTATCATCATCATCACCCTCACCTACCATTATTATTATTATTATTATTATTATTATTATTATTATTATTATTATTATTATTATTATTATTATTATCATTATTATTGTTATTATTATTATTATTATTGTTATTATTATTATTATTATTATTATTATTATTATTATTATTATTATTATTATTATCATCACCATCTTCATCATTAAAAGAAACATGTAAAGCGTAAAAGCCTGTTATCCATAACATCAGTCTCTTCATATGGTAACTTTCTTTGTAATTCTTCAATGCACTTATTTGCATTTCTTTTTCTGTTTATCAATTAACTTTAGACTATCGAACAAAACAAAAACAAAATCTATACAGTCTCAGTCTCAGTTAGGCATCTTTCATTGTGCCAACATTATGTTATCCTTATGTTGTTTATATTGTCATAGTTCTCAGATGAGATGTTCATTCTGTTATTCAGACTAATTCCTCAAAAGAAATGTAGATTGCTGTATCCTACATTTCGTACGTCTACAGGTTTAATACATAGTACATTATTGCTGCAATAGAGTGTAGTTATGCCCTTAATTTCTTATGCGCGAAGTAGTATCAAATAATAGCTATTACACGGCCGTTAACTCTAACTGAAACTATGAATATCACATGAAGCCATGTAACGAAGGTTGGTATATACATCATGTTATGGAAGCACAATGCACATTTACATACAAGATAATTAGAGAAAATGAATATGTAATGAATACATGATAATCACGTTGGAGTCTACTGTGGATGTAACAGATAAGTAGACAGACATGCTATATGCAGAGGTAGGTCCACATTTGAGAATAAAGTCCAGTTCTTGACGCACACGATCGGCCACAATCAACAAGAATGTACCAACCATATCCCTCAAAATGTATATATACACATATATTTTGTTAGTATGCTTGTTGACTGAATTGAAATGTCCCTTTTTGGGGAAGTCACACAGTTTGAGAAGTCATCCTGCGCTCTAAATGCCTCCAGCATGGCTGACTGGAGAAAATAGGGGGAGAAAAGGTCTTTGCCTACTTCTAATTAGGAAATAAAAAGATTAAACTGAGTTAAACCTGATGCCTTCCTTCAATCTTTTTGGTTAGAAAAAGAAAGCCTAACATATCTGATTATCTCTGTACTGCATAATGGAAGCTAGAAATAAAGAGAAGGTGACAGAGAGAGGGTGAGAGAGGGAAGAGAGAGAGAGGAAGAAGTTTCAGCGCAGACGAGCGCGCGAGAAACCCATCGCCTATGGGACGCGCTGATTTTTCAGCTGCCAAGCCGCGAGCACCTCGCGGGAGCTGCGGCGTTCCGATATAGCAGCGCGCCGCTGGGCTCTGAGTCCTCTTATAGCGTTAAGATTGCTCGGTGTCTGAATCAAGTTATGGTATGCTACGGGGCGCAGGTTTATCACAACAGCATGAAATCCAGTGCCTCACTCGCGCCTCTGCTACTTTTCTTCTTCCTGTTTCGTTGATTGTTTTCCGAGGCACCTCGAGAAATCAGATTCAATGCCTGGACATTGCTGGATGAAGACAAAAACGCCCATAAACCACAACATAATACATACTTGACATAAGAAAGTAACTAATTTTGGCACCAGTCTGTTATCAACAGTACCCAAATAATTCACATAGTCAGACTTTTTCTCTTTTAACCTCTTTTCCTATGGGTTTCGAATTTCTTCAAACAGTATCGAGAATCGATCAATTCTTGAAAGCCCAATTTGTTTAGATCTCCCTTGGTCGTCTGAAAATCGAAATAAAACCAATCGCCATCAAAGCCTTGACACTAATTGATAGGTAATCGTTAAGTCCAGTGCCATTTGAACCCCTTGCGGTATATAAATTTAGTTGCGTGTAGTTTATATAAGCATATGGCTAAGGTTCTTTGCCTGCTTTTGCAGTTAGTTTCATTGGAACACGTCCATGGTCATGAATGCAATTGTAGCCTTTGCAAGGACGTTTTCCCGAGCATTGCTCTTTCGATTTACTTTGATTTCTTTAAAAATCAGAATGTCAAAATGATCCCCATCTCATATCACGTCAGTGGTCACATACCTTCAAATAACCATAAATCATGGCACAATGTTCCCCGTAGCACCGTTTAAAATGATAAACCCGCTGAATATTAATCCTTTAGCAAACTGCAGATTCTGTACATAATGGCCCGTGGTTCCCAACTTTCTAAATGATGTGAAAAAGTCCATTGTATGTTTATTTTTGTGTATTATTGGGTACGCTTATTTGAAGACCTATTAAGACTTTATCAAGAGAATGGCGTGTCATAGAAATGACCTAAGAATAACTTCCCCAAAGAGAAAAGCCATGTCGGTCTTAAGCCCGGTCTTAAGCGGTCACATGTGTACAACGGCCACTTTTTCGTCTCCCTTGGATGACCACTGTAGACAGGCTTGACTGTACACAATATTCTATGCGAAGACAAAAAAAAAAATGGTAAAGCATGAAAAAAAAAACACGCACACACACAAAAACGGACGGACGAATTTGGGCGTTTCAGTGACTAATGGATTGAAAAAATACTATCTTGATGATGTAGTTGCTTTTTTCTATAACTCTGAAATGAGCACAGTCAACATCTACAATTCCCATGTTTTTTTCGTAATGTCTCCGATATTAATAATGTTCCATTCGGAGGAGTGAATAATATACATTGAAAAAAGAACTTATAATCTCATTCCTTAATTTATGGTGGCATTGGCAACTGGGCTTTCGGCACACAGTGAACCTACACCCCCTTCCGGTGCATGTAGCTCTAATTGAAAAACAAAAACAAAAACGAAAGAACAACAAACCAAATCTACCTGAAAATTGCTATAGCACAGCAAGTAGTCATCAAGACTTAAATATCAGAAATGTAATGAAAAATGAATGCCACACCTACAATTACGGAGAAAAATGCTCATTAAAGGGTAATGACGCATTTGACACATGCTTCCTTCTTGTCCCATAGCTTAGGCAATCTAACTTTTGTTTTTTGTTTTTGTTTTTTGCTTCTTCTTCTTGCCGTTGTTTAGAAGTCACACCCAAGCAACTTAGGAGGAAAACGACACAATACAGTTGCTATTTCACAGGAGAACCTCATTTCACCGTCCTTGCGAAGTGTGTCATTGACATAAACAATTAAGTATTATTGGGTGGGTTTATGTGTGTGTGTGTGTGCGTCAGTGTTGTGTGTATTTTACGTTATTACTGGGATTTTGAGGGTTAAGGGTATCAACGATTATGGTATCTGTTTTTAAAGCGATTGATTAAAAGTGGTTTGCATGGAAACCGGCATAGCACACCGACAATGTGTAAGTATAGCCACAGCACTTGGCTCAATATGATATCGATGAATTAATCAAATGAAAAATCAAATGAATTAATCAAATGAAAGATCTTTAATAAGATTTTATAGAAGTACAGTTCAATAATGACCATTGTAGCATCATGGTTATATCTCTATTAGTGACTACTCACCAAACAAAATTTATATTGAAATTCTCTTCACATCCATTTCCATTTAATTTTCAATTTCAATTTCAATTTTAGTTGATATTATCTTCACATCTTGTCTTCCTGGTAGAGTTATGTAATATATGCCATATATCTACATCTATACATTAAAAAAGAAAAAAGAAAACACATTTGCTTGTCAGCTGGTATGTGTAAAGAAAATGCCTCTCTCTATAAGAAGATGAAATATCAGCAACACGTGGAATGATTACCTTCAAAAGTTTTTCATAATCATATCTCTTGAATTATGTATAATGGAAGTCCGACAATGATTTGTCTGAAATTCTTATGACGTTAGAACAAACAAGGGAGACATCTACTTACAGCTCATGTGTCTCAATTGCCACTGGACATATTATTTCTCAACTCAAGATGAACGCTCCGGAAGAGCGAGATCGCATTGGGCGCTGTGATGACAGTCTCGCTTTGCGACAATAGATTCAGCCCTTGAATTGAATAGTCCCGCGGGCAGCAAACTGTGTTTGCGTAACATTTCGACCCGAGCAGGGACACACGCTTGTTTACGGTAGGGACCAAGAGCCCTGAGCAATGTAACCATACTGACAGTTGGAAATGAAAATAAGAGCCGAGGTTCTTTCCAAACACTCTCCCGCAGAGGCATGCAACATCTGCAACTCACAGCCTGCTAGCTTTAACATTAAATTTTGTTTGCAATCAAATTGAATGTGAAAAGCAGTAAAAGAGTGCCTTTAATGAGCCACTTAATGAAAACTTAGACTAGTCATTACCTCCTCAATCAATGAACAGTCATTTAGTATAATGTAATGCTGACATATTACAACCGTTTGTATAATTACATCGTTCAAAATGTGCCGTTTTCTTTTTTATATGTTTTCGTTCGTTCTCAAATTGCAGCGGAAGAGAAGAAAACGGGCGGACTCCTAGTAATACATTACTTTGGAAAATTAACCAATCAAAAAGTAATCAACTCGAAGGAGACTTTCTGAAGGTAAAATGAAAAAGTCCGTTTGAAGTTAGTGATTTTGTCTTTCTATTCACTGCATCAGGATATTCTGTAAACCGCACTCTTATGTGCAGCTTTAAATAAATTCAAATATTATTTAAAGTTTTCTTTAAAATTTTCAAAGTTTTAGTATTTTTTACAGTATTGAAACATTATTCGATGAAATCGATAAAAGAAAAAAGGAAGTATAAGAGAGGAGAAACATTTATGGCTTAAAGGTTAATTGTCTAATTGAAATCTCTCTTTGAGCATCTAGACAGAATCCCCTCTCCTCGAAACCGAGTGTGGATGGTTTGCCGGGCTTATGATTCAGCGCAAGAGAGTTTTATTCGCCGTCGGGTTTTCCTCACCGATCATCGGGGTTATTATTTCATTTCAGGGTGGGTAACCCGCACCGGATCCAGCCGCTACGGCCCGGGGGTGTACATGGCCACTCCGCAGAACAAATAGATATTAAGTTTTCCGTAAATATGAACTGGGCGAGCTACATTAAAATTCACGCGGAAAGGTCTCCCTCCCTCTCTCTCTCTCTTCCTCTCTGTCTTTCCTTCTTTCGTTCTATCCCATCTCTGTCATACCTTCCCTTCTCTCTCTCTCTCTCTCTCTCTCTCTTATTTCAAGTTTCTATTTCATATCTCTTCATGTATGCCATACATATTTTGTAGCAGATAATAAGTTCATTTATAAGAATAGATTTTAGAATCGAGGTTGATGTATGCTTTCCGTTTATGAAAAAAAAAATAGAAGAGACATGACTTTGATTTGTTTTAAATGACAATATAATAAGTTCGATTATTGAAGTTTTATGATACTTATTAAACTGAGAAAGAGGGATATAATATTAGGGATAATATAGAGATATAAACTTTTGGTTTTCTTACCAGTAAAGAAAGTCAAGAAAAGAAAAGGTATTAGATAAAGACTTCAAATTGCATCGAGGTAGGAATAGAGACACCAATAATAGCAGGAGGATAAGTGAGCGAAGGATCGGAAACTCGCTGAAAGAATTCGTCGCTGTCACCACGAACTGGCATTTTAGCGCTCTAGCGCACGAAAGTTGATTTCGAGTAAATCGCGTTTAAAGATTTCATATTTTTAAACTTTATGTTTGAATGCGTTAATGGAATAAGATTACACTGAATTTGATATGTAGTCAATCTACATGACTCAGGCTCTCTATTGGAGTATTTTTTTATGATCAATCATCCAGAACTTCGTCAGAATTAGCTTCCATACAGAAATGTCAGTTCGTGGTGACTAAAGAAATCGTTTTCCCGCCTGTGCGCAGTCACCACGAAGTGACATTTTCAGTGTTGCGTATATACGCATTGTCAATGGAGTATCCAGCACAAATCATAAGAAATCGGGCAATCGTTTGTTTGTTCATATTTCTATACTTGAACTTAGTGAAAATATTTCAAAATTCACGTATGGGAATGAACAGCACACAAACTTTCTATAGATATGAATTGTGCTGAAATATCAGTTCTCAGTACGCCAATATGGGCTTCCAAAAAAAAAAAGTCATTTTGTGAAAACTTCACTACACATTCCGAGGTTTTGACAAAGAGACATAAATGCGCAGTCTCACATTATAATACAGGACGTACAGAGACATTATGGGTACACACAGACAAACACACGCAATCACAACCCCCCCACACACACACCCACACCTTCACACACAACACACATACACACCCACAGAAGCTCACACAGCTAATACGCAGTATGACATATTCAGCCATCTCGACTAAAACAAAAAAAAAAAAAACAAACCAAAAAGGTGGGGGGGGGGGGGGGGGTCGAGGCACTGAAAATGGTCAAAAATGGTCTGAAAAATAAAATCAAAGTTGGGTCGGGGGGGGGGGGGGGGGCAAGGCCCGTTCGCCCCCACCCCCCCCCCCCCCCCCCCCCCCCCCCCCACTAAATCCTCGCCTGGACACAATAAACAATTGTGTAACACATTTACATGTGATCGAAACACTCTTCTGGTACAATACAACAATATGAGAATGCTGATCATCATACCAAAGGTAAACAATTAGTATGCAAATGATTGAAGGAAAATGACATTTTCATCAATATCCAAATTTGTTTTATTTCATAACACTGGCACTGGTTTTTTCATTAAAAGAATTCAAAAGGATAATATGTTCGATTAATTGTTGAATATTTCTAAGATTTGATTAAAGAAAAGAATGTGATTTGTGAGCTGTACCATGTTGTTCAAAAGGAAAAAAAATCAGTTTCTGAAACAGAAGTATATATATATTAAACGGATGCTATCACTATATCAAATGGAATTTACGAATAACTATCTCCATATCTACAAACCATCGCCATGAGGTTTTATCAAACTGCAACAACCATATCCCGGAGAAGTATGATGAAATTCGTTACTTTCACTTCTAGAAGCACCTAACAAACTTTTTGAAGTGAAAGTTTCGGGGCTCCATATTTACACAACAGCAGAGACAGTGAAAGCATAATATAGAGCTACACATCTAACAAATTTGAGAAACTGGAAACATAGTAAACAATGTTCTTACGACTATAAACAGCATATCACTTATTACACATTCCCTATACTGCGGTATATCGAATTGGGAAATGTTTTATGCTGAGCTCACATGGTTATCATGAAATAAAATGAATATAGTAATACATAATTGTTCAGCTTTTTGAATGGAAGAGTGAGTCGTTGTCAGGAGCATTGCTACTTACATCAGGAGAAAAGTCTGTCTCACCCCACATGACTGTTGGAAGCGCCTAGCTAATTACGCCCACTGAAACAGATTTGACCTCATAAGTAGGCACCTATTTTCACTTAAAATGCTTAAAATAACATCAGGTAATTTTTAATTTTGTGCTTCCCACTGTAAAATTGACACATTTTTGTGTTTTGAGATGAATACTTTGCTCACACCTTTCCTTTTGTGATGAATTGTGAAATTATGGAATATTTACCAATGTTAGTACAATGCAGGTGATTCATGATGGCTATACAATGGGATAGGTCCATTTTAGTCAAGGGGCTGTATACACCTGCTTGCCCCCACCTCTGCTGCTGTCCAGCCCTCGCGACCGCGACCCCTGCAATCTAGTCCAAGAGCATTAGGTCAAAATAGGCTTAAACCTGGAAATTTCTGGTAACAAGCTTATTTTTTCAGGATAGGTCCAGGAATATGTCTAGAATAACGTACTAAAAGTCCTCATATATCCTCCTTGAGCGTTTTCCGCAATCCAAGATGGCGTCCAAAATGGCCGCCATTTTCTGAATATCTTTATTACCTTTCAACCAGGCAACCCAATACAAAATTTAAGTGTCTAAATATATCATGTTTTGAAACATGAAGAACTCAATAAAATACATATGAAGAGATGTTGATGCACACAAGTACCGTAATCCAAGATGGCGTCCAAAATGGCCGCCATTTCCTGAATATCTTTATTACCTTTCAACCAGGCAACCCAATATAAAATTTAAGTGTCTAAATATATCATGTTTCGAAACATGAAGAACTCAATAAAATACATTATGAGATGTTAATTCACACAAGTTCCGTAATCCAAGACGGCGTCCAAAATGGCAGTCATTTCCTGAATATCTTTGATACCTTTCAACCAGGTAAACCAAATACAAACTTTGAATGTCTAAATATATGTTTTGAAGCAATATGTCTAGAAAAATGTCTAGAATAACGGACTAAAAGTCCTCATAAATCCTCCTTGAGCGTTTTCCGCAATCCAAGATGGCGTCCAAAATGGCTGCCATTTCCTGAAATTCGTATAACTTTTCAACCAGGGAACCCAAATACAAAATTTAAATGTCTAAATATATGTTTTGAAGCATGAAGAACTCAATAAAATACATATTAAGAGATGTTGATGCACACAAGTACCGTAATCCAAGATGGCGTCCAAAATGGCCGCCATTTCCTGAATATCTTTATTACCTTTCAACCAGGCAACCCAATATAAAATTTAAGTGTCTAAATATATCATGTTTCGAAACATGAAGAACTCAATAAAATACATTATGAGATGTTGATTCACACAAGTTCCGTAATCCAAGACGGCGTCCATAATGGCAGCCATTTCCTGGGTATCTTTATTACCTTTCAACCAGGTAACCCAAATACAAAATTTAAATGTCTAAATATATCTTGTGAAGCATGGAGAACACATTATAATACATATTAAGAGATTTTTAAGCACGCAAGTACCGATAAAACCGCTCGAACTTTTCCTAGCATGCAAAATGGCGTGTAAAATGGCCGGCAATAACAATTTTATCTCACAATACTATTATGTAAATACATATCAGTATAATGATGATTAACATGTGATTTTTCTTCCGAAAAATATTCAAAAACATTTTTATTAAAATTAGTTCTTATATGTAAAGTATACAAATTGAAAGATTCGAATGTTAAAATCAAGGAGTGTGTCCTTGCAACGAGAGAAACATTTCACCATTAGTTTTGTTGCTACAAACAGACAGCTTACTAGAAGGCGATATTTTTTACCACATAGTCTATCATCGTCATCCCCAGCACATGAGATGAACATTTAGTGCTAGCCTCTTTCTTTTTTAACCAACGCATTTAATGTCTACCATAAGGTGAGTTGCATTTGAAACTGTTAGTTATCACTTAGGAAGTAAAAATAGTTCTTTTTGGCTGTTTGGTATCTGTACTACATACATGTTCAAAATAAGTGTAATGTGCCACAAAATAATGTGCAATTTATCACATGACAGTGAATTTCTGTGCATGCCGTCTATTACTCCACCTAAAAACATAGTGATTAAATTATTTCATTCATTTCATGTAGAATTAGTTATTGGTACATGGAGAAGGGATACTCCACTCCCACACGAGGGATTTTTCTTTTAGACTTGAAGATGAAACATGCATGACATGGTAGTGCACACGTTTGGTAAAATATTGAATTGTTTCCATCAAAGAGTAAGAAAAATATAAAGTGGTATTCAGAGAAACGGGCAACGGGAGGGTATGGAAGGGGGATCAGCCCCCCCCCCCCCCCCCCCCACATGAGGGAGATTTTGCATTTTCAGACTTGATATTCAGACATCTGATGCACCCTATTGGTGAAATATTAGATTTTTGTTTCCATTAGAAAGGAACGAAGGATGGCAAGTACGTGTCACCGGTGTCGTCTACGCGTACCCTGACCTTCCAATCACGATAACCTGGTTGCATTTCATGAAGCGTTTTGTCTGCCAAATTGTCTGACAAATTTGCTCTCGGCCAATCATATTCAAGGATTTGAGTAGCTTATAACGCTTTGTCAAAAAAAAAATGACAAAATGCTTCATGAAATGCCCCCCCTAAACAACCTGCCATCAATGCCTCTGAAATCCCTCAAGCCAACCTAGATTTCCCTCCCATCACTCGACATGCATGCTTGAAAGCTTTGGCCCCCAAACTGATGGTGCAGATGCTAGTCTGATGCCATCTCTGATACCACCCAAGTTACCTACAATACTGTCTCTGGCATGGCAACAAAGCCAAAGGGCTTCAACGGGTGGTGAAGCAAATCTTCATGTCTTCATCCTGTTTCTATGGCAAATGATTACCCTCTGACCCCTGAGGAAGTGCTGAACACCATCATATGTGGTTGCAATTAAGGCAATTACAGAATTGATATGCATCTTTAGCCTGAGAATCCTGCAAATTTGGGGCTCAGTGATGTCGCCTGCTGCCAAACATCAAATTAAAGAGATCTTTGAAAACAATAAAAAAGGACAGTTTTAGTTTTAAGACAAGAATGAATGACCTCAAGATGTCAAAGTGTATAAATCAACACCTGGGGACTTTGAGAAAATTAAAAGCGGTACCTCACATTGCTCCTTGGTTGATGTTTAATAAATAGTTTGTACAGTATTGCGTTTGGACAGTTTCGTTTATGACTTCACCAGTTTTTGTTGTTGTTTTAATTCAAGAAGAAAATCAAGTTTGCTTGATAATATCAAGGCGGTACACCTAAATTATATCATATCGCAGTGATGGAGGTTATGATCCATTTCAAAATCGCCTCAGGACCCCCCCCCCCTCACTCCTTGCTGAAAAAAAAAAGCTACATTGTAAAGGGTTTTTAGTTTTGTCATTAATGTCCAATGTGTTTTTGTCAGCAACCATGTATCTCTGTATCTACTGTATAGGATTGTTCTGTACCTTACAATAATGGTTTTAGGAGAATGCATATTAGAAGCTTTGCTTCCGAGCTTCCCCTTCATTTTTAACATTATTTGATAAATACCATGCACCTGGGCCTCTTAATATTTTGTGTAAGTATGACATTTTTATATTCAACCTGCATGTAGAACATGATGGTTTATTGATTTTTCTTTGCGTGATGTTAAGTGCACTTTTAATCTTTGTTGAAACAAAATAAAAGATATATGAAATTGTGTTAAACATCGTAAGGCTTATGAATATTAAATGCTCAAAACTCCATTCATAATTCCTAGTAAGAATCCTAATTTATGTGGTAAATTAGGACTTTTGAATCACAAAAGAATACTTTTTTTTTGTTCAGAACATTCTTCAGATAATAATGATCAGCACTAAATGCTAATAAACAATGTAGCTGCATGTCAGAAAAAAATAGCAAATTGGTTTTCTATTTCCACATATATTTTTGTTATACATCTTATACAGGAGAATAAGAGAGGCGACCATTTTAATTTTTTTTTTAATTTAGATGAATAAAAATACGATAGGCCCTCTATATTGTAAGTGGCACCCAATACTTTTCTATTGCACACGCAACACATTATAACAGCGTAGGTACGGGACTGGAAGTACAGTAAATTTGTTCTATATTTCCATGCAATTTTTTTGCCATTCATATTGTACAAGAGCATACAAATGGCGGCCATTTTGAATTGAAAATGAACTTTAAATACTAAATGAACCTATATGAAATGAAAATTCTCCTGCAAATGCAGATGGAGTAACTCTAGACCATAAATGTACAAATTTTAGTGGAATAATTGGTCATAGAATGCACATTTTTTGTGGTTATCACGGCCAAATTAGCATATTTGGCGGCCATTTTGGATTTTTGCATTTTGCCGAAAATGCTCAAGGTTTCGCGAGTGGCATCAATCAGATTTGGAAACAGCATCCTCGAATTGACAAGAAACCATTAAAAAACATTGTACGTATATATATATATATAACAATTTTAGGTGCCTCGTTCTGGCCTGTACTAAAGAGGCATTTTAGTGCGCGTTGCAAAGTGTCTCTTTTGTGATATCTTGATCAGTGGATTTAGTTACAAAGTTAATTTTCACAAAGAGACATTTCAGCGCGCGTTGCAAAGTGTCTCTTTTGTGATATCTGAATCCGCGTGTTTAGCTAAATGTCGTTTGATGTGAACGTCATAATTACGTAACCATTGAAATATGAGTCTCCAAATTTAGCAGGAATGTAAAGGGTCTATAGTACTATCGAAAAAAAGTGAAAATCTCGAAAACGTGAAATCCAACCATTTTTAACTAAAATGCCAGTTCGTGGTGACAGCGACGAATTGTAGCCCTCAATCACTCGAGACAAAATGATGTGGACAAAAAAAAAGTAGATTACGCATACAATACTCTGAGGTTAAGGATTGGGCAAGTATGAGAAGGAAAAGGGGGTCGTAAAAGGCAGCAGAAAAATATTATAGTGTTATTGGGTCTCACCTCTCCTTTCTCGTTTCCACCACCATCACTGTGGGAGCGAGTAATTAAACGGTTGGCTTGGCGGAAAGGCCCGGGGGGTCTCCGGGTTGGTGATAGGGCGCAAATATTGATGGCGTTATATGAAATATCGCATGGGATGTAGCCATCTTCATTTATCTTTGTATAGTGCGATTCTAAAAACCTGCTGCCTCGATCGCACCTAGCTGTTATTCCACACCACCTCGTCAGACCCTCTTCGTATATTGCATCCTCCCGGTTTGCTCGATTAGCTCCTTTAACCCAACACGTTCGGGAAATCGCTACCTCCTGTATAAAGTCCATACATGGATTTGGGCATCTCGTAAGAAATGAGTTAAACATGGGACAATTTCACTTAACCCTCTGCCATTTGTGTGTGTGCGCTGAGTGCCGATTGGTACAGATAACCCCAAGGCATTGGAAACACTGTCCAAGTCCCTGGAACAGTAAGGGTTTAGCTCTGACCGTTTCAATGCAGCTGGTAATGCATCTTTGCCACCTATTTTATCAACATCCTTACTTATGATGACCTTTCATCATACCTATAGAGTAATGTTGGAACAAAATCATGTAAACTTCGTATTACCTTTTTAGATACTTAGAAACCACTTAATGAAAAATGTTTAAGAGCATACAATTCTAGAGGAATTCAAAGTTTACTCGATGGAAACCGGTTTTGAAATGGCTGATATATCCAAAAACAAAGTAAAGCAAAAATATACTAACAAAAGAGATAGGCCCACCTTTTATTAGGATCAGTTTATCTCAGCCATCTCAAAACCAATTTCCATCAAATAAACTTTGAATACCTCTTAGAATTATAGGCTCTTTCATATTTCATAAAAGACTTCTCAATATTAAAAAAAAAAGAGAGAAAAAATTATCATCAAAAGAAGGTGGAAACCTGACCCCCCATTTCAACCAAAACTGTACTATCCCTTTCATTGGTGCGTTGAATGCTTTCTGACAAAAATCGACACACAATATGTGTGTGTGTGTGTGTGTGTGTGTGTGTGGGAGTGTGTGTGCGTGTGTGTGTGTGGTGTGTGTGACTAGATACAGCAAATAGTATGAGTTCAGCTCATCGTGTCCAAAGGAGAGCCGTCGACGAAGGAGATTTTCATCAATTAATTTTAAAAGGCAGACACGAAGGTTACGCCTATAATGCTTAAAACCCCCGAACCACAATGCTAAGTCTTCGCTTGTGTTTTACTCTTGGGCTTCGTTTTCTTGTTTTGAAAAAAAAACGTGTTTCCACTTTCTTTCTGTCTTTTTTTTTTCTGGTTTTGTATTTAGCTGTCGTCGTCAAACAGTGAAAAAAAAAAGCAAGTGAGGCAGAATAAATTCAGACTGGAATGGCATTTGTTGCGGTTGATCTGAATGAACTTCCCCTCAGCTACACACAATGGTGCGATCCCATCTCTGATCTTCTGTTACTGAAGCAGAACAGCCTTCCCCTTTAAATGTTCAGACATTGTCTCATCAGCATGTGCTTGACAGGAGGTCTCTCTCTCTTTCTCTCTCTGTTTTGCATTATTTGTTTCGATAAGGAATGATCCGGCCCGAAAATCGAATCAAACGGTACTCGGAGCAATGCAGCGTTAGCTCGAGTAGCGCGTGCAAAACATGTTCACATCTACTGTAGCTAGCACACTACGACACGCTCCCTGTAACACCGACGACTGCCATGCCGTTAAAATGATCATTTAGCGCTCATTGTCATACATGACGACTAAAACTCAATAAATGGTGCCCCAGCCGTTAATAGCTCGAGCTCGTACAATTCGTGGAGCCATAAACATGAGGTGTACTCACAAGCCTTCAGAGCGTAGTTTCGTCTTTACATACTTTTAGTAGGCCTATGTATGTCAACACCTCTAAGCTCTATATTAAATTACAACGCAAACGCAATTCCAGTTACTGTTCTATCTCACACATTTTTTGAATTATGATAGTTTTCCACTTACTTTATGGTTACTTCTGTATCTTTGAAAAAAAAACGTTTTTTTTTTTTTTTTTTTAAAGATATGGTATGGTATTGGTGGAGATGAGGATTGGGTTTCTAACTTTTTGCGAGATACCTAGCAACGACTAATGAAATAATACAGAGCGTATCATTCCAAGAGGAATTCAAGTTTCATTAGATGAAAATCAGTTTTAAAATGGCTGAGACACCCCAAAACAAAGTAAAACAAAGCAATCGTAATACAACGTGGGTACCACTTCTTATGAGGATTGCTCCGTTTCGAATATCTCAGCCATTTCAAAACTAATTTCATCAAATAAACATTGAATCATCTTGGAATTACCCCACCATAAGAGGTTTCTCATTATCTCACAAAAATGTTAGAAACTTAAAGTAAGGTCTCAACCAGAACTATACGATCCCTTCAATACTAATTTTGGTAAAAGTTGCATTTGCTCCAAAAGGTATATATTACATATGATAAGAAACACATTCACATATAAAAAATGAAGCGAAGTTGACATTTTAATTTTTTTGTGTACACGGAAAATCGAAACATACCATGTAAATCATGCACTGAAAGAAAAAAAATAATGTTGCTGTCCTTTGCTTGTTTTTTCCCCAGTATTCTGCCTCACCACCGCAAACAATGGGCCTCAGTTCTACCAGGTTCCCCCCTCGGTCGTAGCCTTTGCCACTACCCAGGGGGGACGTCTGACCTGCTCAGCAATCGGGGACCCCACCCCCACAGTTCGCTGGGTCCTGGCCAGCGACGGTTCGCCCGTGGAGAACATCGAACGACTACGCGTCGCAGACGGCAACGGCACCCTCTCTTTCCCGCCCTTCGTCTCCGTCGAAGACTTTCTGCCCGACGTGCACGCCGGAGTCTACCGATGTATCGCGACGAATCGGATCGGAAGTATTCGGAGCCCCGATATTCGGGTCAATGCGGGTAAGTCAGAAAAGGAAAAAAAAAACAAACAAAAAAACCCTCTTAGACTCTTTTCGATCTCTTTCTCTTACGATGTGGACTCTACACGGTAGGTAGTAGGATGTACAAAGTTTTATGATAGTCATGTATCTGTATCATTGTTATTGGTTGAGAGCATTTGTTTGTTTGTGTGTGTGTGTGTGTGTGTGTGTTTTGGGGGGGGGGTAATTGATTCTTATTTCCGTTTTCTACAACTAATCCTTTTCGGTTACCAATCTTGAGAGTATGTATGTGTGTGCTTGTGTGCGTGTGCGTGTGTGTGCGTGTGTGTGCGTGTGTGTGTGTGTGTTTCTGTCCTGTCTGTTTCTGTGTACGAATAGCAAAAATTCGTAAAACTATGTTTATAAACATATGAATATAAATATCCATTCCTAGAAATCATTAATACAAATAAAAAAATACAAGGTAAAAAGATTTCTCTCTCTCTCTCTTTCTCTCTATCTTTGCCACAAGAAAGAAACCCATAGGTCCAAGCTTGGAATAGAACTATAATATGAAACCTTCGTTTTGAACGGGACAGACACATATAGATCAACAGAAAACAAGTGTTTTACACACAACAGCGTCAGTGAACTCGCCACAGAAAATGCACGCCTTAAAAATCGTTCTCACTTTTCCCCCTCACTTTCGCTGAAAATACACAGACGACCACACCAAGTGGAAACTGTATAGTGATTCACTTATTGAATTACTCGACTGACTACCAGCACGAGTCAATGGTGTATTGCCCTCAACTTCATTCTCCGCTAGAGCACATACCCCGTTTTCTTCTGCTTGAGTCTCCCTGCCTACTTACATTCTCTTAAAGGGGCATTGCATTACAGTCTGACAGTGTTGTGTTTTCGTTGGTCACTAAAAGACTCCTTCTCACCGCTTATACGTTTTCTATAATAAGGTTGGAAATCAGTATGTAGTGTGGCCGTTTTTTTTTCTTTAAGGGACGATCTTTAAAGAGCATGCAGTTTATTGATTACGTTTTGTATCCGTCTAGTCCAATCAACACACACATCTACCTTCCCACACACCCACACTACACACACATGCACATTGACCCAAACACGAACTGCATATTATAATTTGGTACGAATGCAATACAAGTATAATGTTCGTTCATGGGTGACGCGATTATCGCATGCTTACAAAGAGTTTAAAGAAGTTAAAGATAGACAACAAGATGTAGAAAGAGGGCGTTTTTACATAATTCAAGTTATCCCAGTATACGTAAAGTATTGCATTAAAACCAAAAGCATTATAGACTACAAGTAATAATGGGCTTGCTTCGATATTTCTTATTTTTCAACCTGGAATTTAGTGCAGTGACGTCTGAAGAATGAAGATGAGTGAAGAATGTATGTGTCTGACGATATTGCCGAATCTAATCCTTTAAAGAAAGAGAAAAGAAAGGATGGGGCGGTTGAGGACGCGACAGTTGGCAACTGCGAAGATGTATATGGCGGTACATTGCCTTTTATGCTCTCCTTGCACACATTGTCTACACGTCACGCGCGCGATCTTACGATCGAGCGAGCGCATGACGCACTTAGGCGAGCATCTGATTTGGTTATGAGCGTGGGCATAGCAGGCTGAAGAGCGAGAGGACACTGAGCTAGAACGAAGAGGGAGAAGAAGTTGAAGATGAAGGAGAAGAAGAAGAAGAAGAAAGAAAGAAAGAAAGAAAGAAAGAAGAACAGGTGGGGAGGGGAGGAGGAAGAGAAAGAGGAAGAAGAAGAAGAAGAAAAAGAAAGAGGAGGAGGAGAAGAAGAAATATAAGGGAACTGAAATATTCTCAAATAAGTGAGTTTGATAAAACAAGAAAAAAAAAGACGAATAACGTTGACAACCTGTCTTATCTACACAGAAAAACAAGCAGTTGTTAATATATTGGAACATTTTGGATAAAGTCTAGATGCCTTGTGATGACGATTGTGCACAAAGTATACAGAAGTAAGAATTCATTCAAGTTTTTCATTGATGTTTCCCTTTCATGCACGGGTCACGTCTGTTTTGTTTTGCTACTTTTAAGCAAAGAAGTGTGAACGCGAAAACGAACCCGGAGAAGCGATACTGTTTTTTTTTTTTTTTCAACGCCAAACTCGCGCATGGCTAATCGATACAAGCGTAACAGTGCACGGTGCTTGAAAAACTCGCATTCCCATGCGTCAATAGTCTAGCTGTAAAGACCCTTTATGTTTATGTCCCTCCACATTTATGTCATGGTAGAAGTGTACATAAACTAATAGTTGCGGATGTGTCTGACTAGTTAAATTGAGAAAGGAGATATTTTGGGGTTGCTGTTTTTTCTATTTTCATTTGCAGTAAATGCCCTCTTGGAGCCGAGACCACAAAGATAATTATACTAGCAACTATTTGTCGCGATTGTAAGACTCATTTCATAGAAGAAACATTGCCACACCAAGTACCGAAAGGAGCTTTTTCTTTTTCAACGTAAGAAATTCAAAGGCTTGGCAAACAAAGCAATGGGCTTACTCGATACAATAATATCAAATGATGTTTTTATTGCTTGTAGACAGAAAACAATCAAATTGTTCCAAACTGCCCACAGCTGTCATAACTACACTGTTCAAAATTCTTACGTGAAATGGTAATTCGGGGAATATCATTTTTATATAGTTACAAACTTATTGTTCGTTGAAGTAGGATCAGGAGATAAAAATTTAATTTCTTTTTAAATAAATTAAAAAGACAATAAATTTAAAAGTTTAAATTAATGTAGGTTCAATTTTCTCAAAGTAGGGGCAAATTGAGGGTAAAAGGTAATTACCTCTCACAAAAGGTCGTGATATTTTGTACCATTTGCACGGATGAATGTATACGGTAGGAGGACGAAGAAGTTCACATATAGAAAATGATAGATGTAGATAGACAGATAGATAGATAGTGAGACAGAAAGAAGAGAGAGAGAGAGAGAGAGAGAGAGAACAAAGTGGGTGATTTACGAGGCAAAAGACGATTTTGAATGCGACTCACTTGTCATTTAAACAGTAGATAGAATTTCACGTTACCAAAGTCTGTTGTTTTAGACTAGAGATTGTCCACTGCGATCACTTTCTGCACCATTTTAAGCGCCAAGTCGAGTAGAAACACCAGACACTAGTGAACGGTGTGAAAACGAGGAGAAAACCGCTAGAAACCAAGAGGGAATTCGAAGGCGGGATGAAAAAAAAAATAGAGAAAAATGGGTGGAGAGGGTGAATGAAACACTATGAAAGTGCGTTAGCTCAACAGAAACCTAGAGCGAGTTAAAAAGCGTAAAATTTACAACGATCCATTTACCCGCTGCGTGGAATAGGCGTGGGGCCAACTAAACGCCTATAGTCCCTGCGGCCGGGCGCGCGGGGTTTACTCGCAGGCCAAGCGTGAACCGAACGGGCCTTCCATGAATACGAGGAAAAATAACCGTGAAAAAACAAGGAAAATAGATACTTGCACTAGCACCGGACTTTTCACTTACGACGAATATCCTTCCGCTTCAACAACGAGCCCCCAGGAATGAAGCGAGAGATCAAATACCCATTTCGTTTGTTTGCCTTGCTTTAATCTACCTCCGCTCACTTTAAGCTTACTCACTCGAACACACACACACATATACAGACACACACGCACACACACACATACAGGATGTAGAAGTAGCAAAAGATAATGGGAAAGATACAACAAAGGAAAAAAAGCTTGACAGAAAAAAAAAGAGAAACTGATATGATGTCTGGAGAATGATTGTTTAAAATGTAATCGCCCCCCCCCCCCCCAAAAAAAAGGAGGAAAAAAAATCGCACAAAAAAACCCCAGAAAATAAGGTTAACGAAAAACGGAATTACTGGTTAAGGAAGTAATTCAAAGGCAAACAACTACTCTAAAGGTAAGGCAAACAAACCATTCTAATGAAAAAAATATTCCGCAATGCAAATTGTGCAGTAAATTTTGGAGATAAAACTGTATTAATTACTTATTTGGAAAGGCTAGAAGACGGGAAAGCAATGACAGAGAAGAAACATTGAAAGAGAGAGAGAGAGCGATAGATAGAAAAGAGGAGATAGATAGAGATATGGTAAGAGAGAGAAAGAGAGATAGAAAGAGAGAGAGAGAGAGAGAGAGAGAGAGAAAGAAAGAGTTGACACGAGCGTCGTCAGACCTAATGGCAACGGATCTGAATAGAATGCTATATTCCATTCCTCTGCTTTGTAATGAGTTAGCACGCGCAGACGACAGATCTGCCCAGTTTTCGCGCCACGCTGTTTGAAGGACTTCTGCGAAACAGGGTTATAGATTTCCCGCCTCATATCGACTCGTGGCAGCTTGTGTTTGGCACATCATATTTGTACGATCTTCCTTCCTCTCCCTCTTTCTACCATGTTCTCTCTTTATCTTTCTCTCTTTCTCTTTCAATCCCCTCCTCCCTCTCCTCTCTCCCTCAGGACAGAACAGAAACATTCGCTTTTCTCTCGTGTGCGTACGCTGGGACAGTAAAAATTCGAATATGATTATCACCCCGAACAATGCGGTGAGATCGCTTCATGCTTGGACCTCTCGACCTTCCGAGGTTCCGAGTGACTATTGTGTGCAATCTTCTAGCTTTTAATATTTATTCAGTCTGACACAAAACAGATCTGCACATGAAACTACACCTTGAGTGGGATAGGAGAGCGTCCGATTTGGATGAGGGAAAATTCATAGTTCTTTTTTTATTTAACATAACGAAGGAAAGAGCTTTGGCTTGTGGATAACATAGTAAGGATGTTAATGTGCGTACATTAAATTATATGAGTGTATATTATGTACGTGTTTGCGTGTATGTGTAAACCAATTGTGTTGTGCATCTGTACTTATACCCCTCTTTTTCCCCATATCATAGTACTTATTAGCTTTTATCTGCTAATTTATAAAATCATACCGTGCATACTCTCCATGATTACGAATCAGTATATACGAGATTAACTATACGAGATTAAAATATTAATGCATGATGCATAATTATTAGTTTCAAATGAATGCTGTTTCGACGAACATATGGGCAGGGCTCATTATGCATTTGGAGTGCATATCAATTGTCTGAAATGATGGACAACAAAAGTTGCACAGTTTGGCCCAGTGAAAATAAAATATGGATATTGACTGAACGTTCGTGAATCTAAATTTATGTATGCACCGTCATATTAAGAGTGATGGTAGTGAGGCCATTAGAAAATCCTGTTTTGAAGAAATCATAAACATCTACACGTCTCATGCAGCTGCTTCAAACACGCACGCACACACACTTTGTATATGTGTATATATATTATATTCATACATTATACACGCATATACACGTTATACATATACATACACATATACATACATATACATACATATTTATTATATGACTGGTGAGAAGTAATTATATATATATATATATATATATATATATATATATATATATGTGTATAAAGAGAGAGAGAGAGAGAGAGAGAGGATAGAGAGGGGGAGAGAGGGTAGGGATGGTGCCGAAATTGATTTACACTGCTGATCGAAAAGCGCCATCCATCCTATCCCAGGCAGTGTGAAATGTGCCGTGCGATCGCTGTGTGTAGGTCATTTAATCACACGAGAAATCATTTCCGCCCCTTGTAGGCAATACACACAAAGACAGCGAGATAGAAGGAAGAAAGGGAAGGGGGGGGGGGAGGGGGTTAGGTCTAACTCTCGTTGTTTCCATTTTCCTTCTCTTTTATTTGCATTTTTTATTGTTTCGTGGAACAATGACCAAGCCTGCTCATTGTAAGTATTTTATGAAGCCAGAAAGTTACGGACTGGCAATGGCTGGCATAAAGCACATTTTGAATGCATATATACGTCTTACGCCATTATACTCTGGTAAATGATGGTACATGTACACAGATTTGCTTGCTCTAGTATTTACTTGACTAAAAATTTCATATCTTTCAATGACAGATAGGAATTAAACGTTTTAGTGCAGATAAGGCTATTTATTTTTCCTTCAGAAATCCACAAAATACTGCATGTGATTTTACCTCGTGCTAAAGTTGGCTTTAGTAGATAAATCAAAATCAGACAATAAGAATTTGACTCAGATTGCCATGACGACCATTAATTATATTTCAAAAATAACAGAGGAATTGCTAAATTAGATTCAGAATCAAAATAATTGCAGCTGGGACAAATCTCCGTTGTTGTTTTTTTTTAACCTTTCCAAGGTTCTAACTCATGGTCACAACATGATATCTAAGGTAGATGTAAACTTGTTATTATGAAATTAGTGGCGTCATTTGGAAATCTGGCACAAAATTTAATCTCCGGATGCTATCATCTCGCAATTATAATGTGTACAATAATGTAATGTCTACTCGGCAACTCTCAGCGTTGTTATATACAATGGTCTTAATCTTAGATTAACGTTCTAGTGTATTTTCACAAAGCTGGTACTCTCAACGTTACAGGGAAGAAACCACTGGTCAAGGTGTTACATTGACAGCATAGGATACGAAGAATGGTAGGATGCATCTAAAATATAGATTGCCAAGTCAACAATGTGCATTATTCCTTTTTCAAATGCCCCCCCCCCTCGAATCTTAAAATCCAAGGCTGCTGTTGATGACTGCGAGACTCCCTAAGAACTAGAGGAATATGAACCGGAATGTAACACTCACATTGTCTTATCGCTTTAACTAACCCTGGGATAGTTTGAGTTCAACACGAATATAATTCTCAGATTTTAGTCGCTCGAAAACATCAAAGTAGCAGACATTCATGTCCTGAATATGCGAAGGAGTGCCACTGGCTGAGAGTTCCAGCTCCTGAGCACAGATCGGACAGGCAGTAACTCATGGCGCAAATTATGAAGCAAACCCATCAATCACACACCCTCACAAGCAGTCTGTCCAGATCACCTCCAAGTGAACAATGACCCAACATGCCCATGTCGCCACTCTGACATTAGTATTCGGAAACACGCCTGCTGTTTGTTTGTCACGCTGGGAGAAACTTCGCTCGCGTTGCCCGCCTCCTCGTTTAATATCTTTCGAAGAAAGAAAAAACAAGACGAATGATAGGCTGGGGGCAAGATAACGGGGAGTTAAAAATGTCAATCTTGCTGAAAATTTCGACAAACTGTGGTCGACGTGTCAATTTGGCGGGAGGATGCCCTCCGAAGTATCTGGCGCGGATGTTCGGCCCGTGGCACCGCATCATTAGTGGCTAGTTAAGGCGAGAATGAAGCGCTAAAAAGTGACCCCCCGCTGAGAATTTGGTCTGCCCGTTTGTAGAGTCCGTACCAGTGTAATTCTCGTACGGGAAGGCTCAGCACCCTGAATATTATTTCAACATGTAGTTACCATGTACAGAAAATTTTAGATCGGATCCCATTACTTTTTGGATATCTCTATAACATGTAAAGTGTGTTATTCTCTTGTTATAACGAACGCGGTTATAACGAAATTCACGTTACAACGAGGTAAAAATTCAGGTAAATTTTGTATTCTCTACTGCTCGGCTGTAACCAAGTTTTGATATAACGAAAGAACCTGCCGGTCACGAGGACCTCGTTATAACGGGAGTCCCCTGTATGAAATGGCAATTGTTTTAATATCGGCCTTAGTCAGATGTTCTATGACTTATTTAGACTAAAACGGAATCCGGGAGCAAAGCTCTTTCACATTTTATCAGTATACTCTACTAGAAAGGAAACAACAATATTATTTTATTTCGAAAACTATCTGCTATACTAATTATAGCATCTAGGATTCTATGCTGGACCCCAAATACACATTATAGAAAAAAAAAAAACCGAGTGGAAACAAATCAGCCATGACGACATTTCATAGCAAATTTCACTTTCAATGTATTTTTTCTTATTTCTCAAGAGAATAACCATCAAGAAAGAATACAATTAAAGAAATACAAAAGTTGTAATGTACAAATAAAGTGAACATTCACCTGAATATACCAAACTATCCCAATATGAAAATAAACATAGGTCCCTATAATGGTCAATTTTTATAGCAGTATTGGTGACTTTAATCTTTCAAAGTTGGAGAAATAATTATGATAACACCTATCTAAGAACAAGCGTGTTAAAGTTGTAGGCCCCCATAATAAAGTCGGTTTGAGAGAATAATGGATCACGGATAACAATTAAGACCACATAGTTTAGTGAAATAATTCTAAACAAATTCAATCTAGGACACTCAACTGGACGAACGGACAGTATTTCACGCTTCCATTTCCCACCTGGCCTCCCCATCCCTCACCATACACACATCTAAGAAGAGAGAAAAAAAAAAACAGAAAAAAGCGCGGGGCTCCACAAGTGAAGTTGGGAAGGAGAGTGCGATATATTTCAATGATGAATCAATTGGCTTCGCGGTCGTCTGTTTAAAGTCTGGGTTATTGTCACCCTGCCTCTCTCTTTGTGTTTGTTTGTTTGTTTGTTTGCGCGTGGGGGCAAAACCCGGCAGCTAGGGTGACTTTATTGGAATCGAAATTGGTCAGGGGGTAGTAATTTTGACACAGAGGAAGAGAAAGAGAAGAGAAAAAGAGAAAGATAGATAGATAGAGAGAGATAAATAGAGAGAAAAGGAAAGAAGCATATATATAAGAAGAGAGAGAGAGAGAGAGAGAGAGATAGAGAGAGGGACAGATGGATAGAGAGAAAAAAAGATGAGAGGGAGACAGATAATGAGAGAGGGATGGAGGGAGGAGTATGAGAGAAAGCGGTTGAGAAATCTCAAATTGAGCTCAAGTGATTATGAACGGTATCACACACTCCAGATCAATGTCTGACAGGTTCACACACATTATGTGAAAATATGTGAAGAAAACGAAGTGGCGCTTTTTGCAAAATGCTTTGGTTCAACAAAGATCGCATAAAATGTGACACACAAAATTGCACATTTATGCAATTTCTAAATGCACTCCCACTTATAGAATCATGTTCATCGAACCCATCCTCTTCAGTATATTAACATCTTCCACGGGGGGGGGGGGGGGTGTCTAGGGCAATTACCCCTTTCCCCTGGCCCTAATCCTAATCCTGAGCCTAATCCTAACCTTAACCCAAACTCCTAATCCTAAACCTAATCCTAACCCTATCTTTACTATTACCTTACCACTAACCAGTGTTTAGCAGGGGGGGGGGGGGAAGGCAATTGCTCTCGGAGGGTAGTTGCTCTGATACGCCACAGGGTCGTGTCGTCATTATCATCCCAAAAAGTTCTAGGTACCCCAAAATTACACACCAGTGAAAAGGGGAACATTGCACGTAAAACATCTCATCCATCCAGCAGTTATAATTGTCTTGTTTCGAAAAGCTACTAGCTGTTATGGAAACGGCGTGGTCCGTGACGTTAATCAAGCAATACTAGTGATATCATTGGTCCTAGATCCATTTCGCCGTAACTATCAATATGAGTAACAATAATTGACGTTAAACTGCAAGGAAAGGACATCTTTATAGGTGTGGCTATTATGCTCGCATTAGAAAGTTGGAATTAATCTATGAAATGCCTCAGAGCAGAATTGGCAGGCCTTACTAATCATGTCGCAACTGAATACGTGATAGACCTCATAATAGAACCATTATTTGGTCTTGAAATGTAACAACGCGGTTGAACACTTTTATGTATACGCGTCATACTTTATTTCGGATAAGATTACTATGTTTTTCTTATAATTTAATATTCCATTTGATATCTTGCAATCACTGCAAAGAAAAACAAAATCAACTGTTTTATACAGAGATGTTTGGCAAGAAGTCACTTTGAAATAAAGGTGTCTACGATCAAATTACAGACGTATTAGCACCACCGTAGCCATTATAATCTATATCACAATGGCATGGAAAATAATCATACAGGTGCCACAAGCAAAAATATATTGAGACATGAAGAACAGATTTATAACACAATATGTGATGCTGCGTTTAATCGAAGGAGCCTGCGATGTCACGTTTTAGAAACCAGTTATGTCATCAATTCTTTCGAATATTTTTTTTTTGTATGTCTTGTTCAAATACGAGACATCTCGTTTCCTATTTCATTCTTATGCTAGTAAAGTATTGTTTTGTAGATTGTGTGTGCGTGCGGTGTGTGTGTAATAAGACTTAGCAGCCCAGTATTTTTGCTTTTAATATTTTTTTGCTGGCAAATGCTAGGGTAACCATGATTACTGACTAGGAGCTTGTAATGATAGGATACATGTCTTGTTTCGATAGATTGCACATAGAAGAAAATATTTGTTAGCACTGGCGTATTCCTTGACGAGGACATCATATTTTGAAATGATTCGCTGGGTCAAAAAGAAAAAAAAATTAGTTGAATGCAATGCGTGAAATAAAGCGATGTAGTAACTGGAAAACAAAAAAAGGCGTTTGACAATGAACAAGTTCTAGGAGTTACAGGGCAGTTTATTTGCCACTTTGCTGCTAGGGAGGGCTATAGATAATAAATTCAACTGACCTTCAGAGCCAGCATTGATTTCTCTCACATCCAGAGCTTCGCGATTTGTTTACACTTCCCCGGCAACGAACAAAGGCCGTCGGTTTCAAACCCACCAATGAAGACGATGAACGCTCAGCGTCTCCATTCGTTGCCGTGGAGACCGTGGCGATTGGCGCGCCGAATCGTTCCTTTTCGCGCGCGCAGTCTGCCTATCGATTTGCTCGAGGCAAGGAGGAAATTAGATCCCAATATTGCGAATGATAATTATTAGTTCGTTCCGGTTTCCCAGGGGCGACCAGAAATAAATTTTAGTCTTGAGCTGAGGAGCACTATACAGCCTCCTTTATTAGCTTTTCAATCCGGCGTACCTGCCTGTTTTATGTGTTTACGTGCGTGACAAGCTCAAGTTGATGACTGTACCTTAAAAGCACATTCACTGAGTTTCTTCAGATCGTTGTTGATTCGTTGTTAAAACATTCTCATTTTCTATATGATAGAAAAATGGTATAAAATGATATCACTCTGATACTGCCTATGTAGTCATATAAGTTACCAGTAGTTTTCACAACCTCTTTCAAAATTTGTCTTGTTCTTATACAGTTGATTACTATCTTTTATTGCTATTTTCTTTTTCATTTACAATAGAATATACTAGATTCTGACATTTTGAAGATAAATTTGAAACTGAAACGAGGCCGAACACTCCTAGCTCTCTTTTAAACCTGCAGTTTGAGGGCATGATGTGGTCCACTTTTCAGCGGAAATATTATTTGACAAAAGGTATAGTATAGCCACTTGACAAGCATCGGCACCGACAATTATATCACTGCTTTAACTCTCTGTGTGCTTTGAGTGCCAATTGGGAAAGAAAACTTCCTGAGTGTAGCACACACTCTCCGGTCCAAAGTCCCTGGTACAGTAAGGGTTAAATCTTCTGGTTGAATATACCCTTCAAGTGCCTATAGCTCTGGGATTTTGGGAAGAGAGAGGCACTTGTGTAAATATCGAGGAAGCACTGGAGCAGAGGAAGTGCCCGTCTCCGGGGAGACGAAGCAAAGCCCGTTTTTTCGCGCCTTTTTTATGTCGCGCGTGTAAGTGCCCGGGTGTGTTAAGGTAACGAGTTTTTGTGGAGTGGACAAACAATGGTTATGAATTCTCAGAGAGGGTTATTAAATCATCGCTGCATTACACCCGGCAAAATCCGGAGGAAATCAGATGGAAATGAACGCCGGATGTAAGACCATACTTAGAAAAAAAATGGGGAAAAAAGTCTTCCGGGACGTCTATGAGGCGAAATGAAGCGAAATCATTAAAGTCGATCGGCAATTTCTATGGTAGTTGCGATTATTGCAATATTCCATCGCAGTCAGTATATTGAACGAGTTTTTTTTTTCTTTATAAAGACTGATACTTAAACATTACGAACAGGCTGCGAGCGGGAAATCAGCATAAATTACCGTAAATGCGAGCATGTCAGCAGCGGAGACATGGGTAAAAGAATAATCATGTTCCCGGGGAGGCCAGATGATAGTGTTTCATTTTAAACCTCAAACGATGATTATATCCAATGACTTTGATCAATCATGATCCATCTGCTACCGTCTCATCACCAGACTGGAATCATAATTATTGAAAAAGGAACAGGGAAATAAAAGAAGGATCCTCAACATTGAAGCACAACAAATTGTCATGAAAGAATAATTCATATTGCTAATAGAGCTCTCAGCGGCTCGATGGGATGACGAGATTTACAGTGCGCTGTCCCTTTCTTCTTTCAATGCCTTTGCTAAATCAATGCTTGAGTCATGATACAGACAAAAGTGATTATCCATATAAGCTCCTCTTTTCTGATGACGTTGTGGCAAATTGCCGAAGTACA
>CM067070.1:6949694-6959694 GCA_033980235.1 Diadema setosum | reverse complement strand
CAAATTAATGCTCCGTCACTGACCAGGGACGCTAACCTGGAAGCATTAAACTGCACATTACTTGAATATGAGACCATTCTGAAGCAAATCATTTTCACACAACAATAGATATACAATGAACTCTTGAATGAATCCCATAAGGATTGGAACAATCATCTCCCATCATTTCCACTGATTCCCACTGATCAGTTACTAGCCTTCCCCTTTAAGCATAAAATCAATCCATAACACCGACGTATGAATGAATATCCCCCTGTACAAAAAAGAAAAGAAAAGAAAAGCAAAACAAAACAAAACTGAAAAAAAAAATGATCTCACTATGGAATGCCAGTTGAAGGTTTAAAACGCCTCGATGCAATAAAGGCCGGTTCGCAACTAACACAATAAGCCCACCCATAGCGAATACAGTAGGGTCTAAGATTTCCCTCGTATTGAATACAAATGCTCATGAGCACAATTTATGCAATTAGTATGATTTCGACCCAGGGTAGTTTTGATCTAATAATAGCAATGACAAACGTATTAATGGATAGCCTGTACAGACAAATGGAAAATGAAGGCATGATGAATGTGTACCGTTGGATATCATGCAAATATCCTTGAAGCAGCGCAAGGCAAAATAATGGAGTCGATTGCATGGGCTGCTAGCAAAACGAGACAATTATTAGCCCGTGCTCGCTGGCTCATCCGGCGTTTCGGTAAGTAATAATGACGGAGGAATTTGATGATGCATAATTTGCCATTTAAAGCCGGGCAACTGATCATCATTCGCGTTTATACAAAGAGAGGAAGAAAGGAAACAGAACAAAGTGAATACTATTGAGGAGCATTTGAGAGGACGTGATTCTTATTCTCTTGTGCTAAGCAATGAGAAGCAATCGCAGTCTTGAGCCTGATGACCGTTTACCTCTTTGTGACGTCAACAGAGGCGCTCCTGTTAGGATTACCGCTTGCTTTTACTACAGTATTCTCACCAAAGACGAAACAGGATGATCTCAGATTGAGCTATTAAACTCAGATTACCTTCCCATCTTGAAATCCAAAGAACGTCCTCGGACGTAACGACATGCTATTGCAAGATATTTCTCACCTAAAAGGATCAACAACTTCATGTAGGAAATATGTCCAAAGAAGGAAATTGCACTTTACGAATGCAGTGGAACAAAGGCATAAGTTCTACTCCTACGTTAATCATAGCTTTATTTTCTACAATATTAAAACAGAAACTTAAGGGACACTAGGCTCATATCAAGGGAGGTAAGATTGTTTTTGATCGTACGTCATGTAAGGCCTTGGAAAGTGATGATATTGTAGATGGAACCAGAAGAGTCACATGACTATTTGACGTCATTTCCGAAAATATGTATATGAATGTATGTTTTTTTTTTCTAAAACTAAAGACATTTCATCTTTAGCGCCTGAAAATTGGCTGAATAAAAACGTTTCTTCTTGTGTGAGTGTTGTGTGTGCATGCGCTCGCGCGTGTGTGTGTTTGTGTGTTTGCGTAGAGGGTGTCCTGTAGAACGATTGATACTGACGATAAAGATTGGGTGGAACCAATTTAGATTTGTTTGTATATTTTATGTTATATCTTGACATGTGGTTGTTCCTATCCAAATTTTTGCTGGTTGCAAGGTTGCTCCGATTTAAGCATATAAGACAACCTCCCCCCGCCCACCCCCCCCCCCAAAAAAAAAAAATCATACTATAATTATCTCAAACATTTTCATCTCCAAAGGAATTATATCGATGATAAGTCAGTTCTTTATCTTTTTGTTTAGATACAAAACAAAAGATCTTTATAATTGTCATACAAACTTTTCATTTTCCTTAATCCTTGATGTTCACATAATATCTTGTTTCCCGCCATTTGAGCAGAAGGTCGTTTCAGCGTGTTGCCAAACGGCGAGCTACACATACGGGATGTGAGGAACTCGGACGCCGGTGACTACAGGTGTACCGTCCGCAACAGACTGACGGTCAACAACAAGGTCAGCCCGCCAGCAACACTCAGCGTTGCAGGTATGGTATCACACTACCACCACTTGCTTCTGTTTGGTCTATTGCTATTACCACTTCTACTTTTTATGTTGCACCCACAGTGACTGTCACCGGTGTTATATCCATCACCTTATTGCTATGTCACTGGCTCTCTTGCATCCCGTGCTAGAATACCTATAGGCCCGAATTCACAAAGGTGGTACAATTTATTGAAACCATGGTTTAAACCATGGACAAAGACCGTAGTTTTGTATGGGGCGCCAAGTGTCGCATTGCCTATTTCGTTTCGATATCGGTCATTTTGTTGATTTTGTCGACGTAATGTTCATTTCGTTACGAAATGTTAACATTACGTCGACGAAATGATCATTTCGTTATCGAACTGGTCATATCGTTAACGAAATGGTCATATCGTCGACGAAATTACTGATTTCGTAACGAAATAGGCCATGCGACACTTGGTGCCTCATACAAAACTGCGGTCTTTGTCCATGGTTTAAACCATGGTTTCAATTGTACCACCTTCGTGAATTCGGGCCTATATGTTTCATAATTATTCATATTATCATGATTACTATTATCATAACTAATATTACTAATAATGATAATACCATTGTTCTTTTTTTTTTTGCCGCCTCTCTCTTTGCTCAAATCATTATTCAACCGTTACGTCATGTAACGACCCACTAGCACCACTAGTTCTGCTACTATTTCTCCTATCTGTGTTAATGACCACCACGATCCTAATACTGGGGTTTGGACCCGTCACAGACAGCCAGTACAAGATTGAATAAACTGTGCCTCGTGAGAAACCAGCACATTGAATAGTCTTAAACCGTATTGCAAAAACAATCGGTTTTCTTTAATTTCGTTAATACTATCAAAATGTAATGTAGTCGCATAATCGCGAGATAAAGTACCTTGATCGCGTTATTACTGACAATCATACTTAAGAATTGAAAAAAAAAAACCACTAAGAAACTGCACACACATAAAGATGTAGAAAGAAAAGCAAGCAATCAAAAAATCGAACAAAAATATCAAATTCTAATAATATTATGTTGTACACTTTGCTCTTGTATTCTGTCTTGTGTGAGCCCGCCTATTTGTGAACCTTACTCTTGAATATAATAATTATGCTGATCAGTTCTGCCGTCTGGTCTCAGGGCGAGAAAAGTCAAGAATCTTACAAACAACTGCAAAAACCACTACAGAGCATTTCCAATACGATGACCATTGGCGCGGATAAATTTTGAAGTACGGATAGGTTTGGTATATTGGCATCCCACTGCGGACTACATTACTTTGTAATGGCTTGTCGGTCTCCAGTGTAGTGATCCGTTTAGCGGCGTTCTGCGCACAGTGAATCGCAATGCGATGAGTCGAGGTAACGAACAATTTATTATTCATAAGGGTCCTCCACATATACAGGGTTTGTAACTGCGCATTGGTAATTATCATATTCTACCACTGGTACAACTTCTCTGCAAGAACTGCTACACTCCTACAATCACTTCTTTTACTATTATAATCATTACCAACAGAACCAGTATTATACAGCATTGTACATTCCTACGACCACAATCACCACTATCACCATTCCAGCTATTACTGCTGCTGCTTAATGCTGTTGCTTCTACTACTGCTACTGCTCCTACTACTACTACTGCTACTGCTACTACTACTACTACTGCTACTACTGCTACTACTGCTACTACTACTGCTGCTACTGCTCCTACTACTACTACTACTGCTACTACTACTACTACTACTACTGCTACTACTACTGCTGCTACTGCTACTACTGCTACTACTACTACTTCTACTGTTACTAATGCTACTACTACTACTACTACTACTACTACTACTACTACTACTACTACTACTACTACTACTACTACTTCTACGTCTACTACTGCATTGCCTACTACTACTGCATTGAATTTCCATTGATATTGCTGGGAAATGTAACTCGTTACGTGGCAACTTGATGGAAATTCAGATTTATATTCTATATATTTCATTTACCGACAAAGCATGAGAACATAATGTACTAAAATTCATTCTTCTTTACGGAGTAGTGTTGATGCACAGTATAGGTTTATTTTTTATATTTATTGTTCTCCTTCTCCTGAGTTTGCTTCGTTTCATCGTCGTTATTATCATGTTAAAGAGTATGATGAAGATGATAATAAATGCGTCAATGAATATATTAATGATGGTAATCCCTATTTATTATCATAATCATCTTGTTCATAATTATAATCAATTCTGTTTTGAATTACTTTAGTATTAATTTCTGCAATTAAGAAACTCTAAGCTTTTGCGTCGGTCGTGTGAGTTGTCTATTACGGTATCAAGGCACTGCTTTTTAACGGACCTCTCAATTTCTTTTTCTGAGATCATAGATTATGCATAATGTTTAGCTATTTGCTTTCAATTCGGTGATATCTTCAAATTTTCATATAACAGTCAACTTAAATGTGTACTCAAGATCATACGTAATTTTCTTACATTATGTTCTGTGAAAGAAAATGAAAAACACATCAAATTGAATTGAACTGAATTGAATTGAACTGAATTGAACTGAATTGAACTGAATTGAATTGAATTGATTTAAATTGAATTGAACTGCATTGGTTAAAATTGAACTGAACTGAAAGACTGAATTGAATGGAATTGAATTGAATTGGGATGAAAGGAGTTGAATGGAATTGAACTGAACTGAATTGAGTCGAATTGAATTGAGCTAAATTGAATTGAAATGAACTCCAGAGCCAGTGAACACCGCTCCCGAGATGATCCAGTCCCGCTCGGACTTCACCCTCCGTGTCGGTGAGGCCATCGAACTACCGTGCGTGGCCAGCGGCTACCCTCTCCCAACCTACCACTGGACCAAAGACGGTCAGGAAGTATTGCCCGGCGAAGGGCGCAGTCTCCGGGGCGGGAATCTGTTGCTAAGCAACGTGCAGATGGAGAGTTCGGGCCAGTACGAGTGCCGGGCGACGAACCACTTGAAGTCGGTCAGTGCGCAGAGGACCGTAACGGTCAGAGGTGAGTTGGTCATCCCGCCTTACTCGGTCATTTTCATCTTGTTTGTGGCGTCAAAAATTAGGGCAGCCAAGATGACGAGTAGCACTAAAAAAGGATAACAGATATTTTCTCATTTACAGCGAGTTGATACATTTCCGTGAAGGATACTAGCAGTGGTTCTTAATATGGGTCTAGGGCAATTACCCCCTGGGCAATTATCCTGGACCCTTCCCCTGACCTTAACCCTAGTCGTGATCCTCAACTTAATCCTAAACCTAACCCAAATTCTAACCCTAAAACCCAACCCTTACCCTAATCTTTACTCTAATTTTATCACTAACCAGTATTTAGCCGTGGAGTTAATTGCCCTGTTATGCTTAACATTATCATCGCGGGGACGATAATGATAAAAGAATTATAATGAAGTTTCAGCAATGCAGATATGGCAGATGGTGCTGTTCCCAGTTCTTTTGTGGTTAAACATTTTTGTAATGGCGATCATAAATTAACTGCAACTAACATTCCCTCTAGAAGGAAAAGGAATTAAGAAAATAATCTGAACGAGAGATGGGTAAGAAAGATAGAAAGAGATGGAGAGAGAAAAGAAAGAAGGAGAGATAGAATGAGAAGAATAAGGCAGGCAGCGAATTGAAGGAAAGAAAAAAAGTATAAAACCATCCAATGCACTTCCATATTCATCAAGAAAACACACACATTTGGAGTTTTCCAACTTTACACCCGTTATCCCATTCCCGTTATAATGCTAGAAAAGTGCTGTGTATCTGGGAGCGGGCACCCGTCTTTGTAAAACACCTGTCCAGTGTTCCTTTATACATCCTGAGGCGGTCGCGAGAGCTCCGAGCAGGGAATTGTATCGAAGCCATTATACTATATGGTTGATACAACCCTCTCCCAAATTAGTATCGTCTCCGTATGAATCACACCTCGATATTATCATACCCGATCAGTTCAACCGTCACTTCACGGAAAATTTACCCTTTCCTTGCATCCCTTCTTGTCCTTCTCATATCTTTCTAGTCTTTGTATATCATTATTCACCTTCCGTTCTTCTTTCTCACCCCGTCTCTTCAGGCCTTCGATTGGAAGGCGCGAAACTCTATACTTGTGGAGAGGTTAGAGTGGGTTTAAATGTCGGTGTGCTTTTAAGTCATTAGGCTCCGTTTTGGAAAGGGTGAAATCGTAGACCCCCACTCGCCCATTCTCGTTATCTCGCTCCAGGAGCGAGCCCCGAATTGAGGAGGGATGCCTCTCCAGAATTGATCATAATGAGACGGGCGTTATGAGTGTTGATACCACTCTGTATCGCCTTTTCTTTTCACAGAGGAAAACGAAAAAAAAAAACAACAACAAAAAACACCAAAAACACTTTGCCATGGCTCAAGCGTCTCAATATAGATATATTCAAAGTTGAAGCCTTAAATCAAGTCTGACATCAGAAATCGATTTTTTTTTTCTTTTAAACTGAAACTAATGTAACTTTTTTTTTTTTCTAAATGATTGTAAAGAGTAATGTGTGGACAGTCTCTGAAATGTTGTAGACCAATTGTAAATTTGTAAATCCAAATGAGTGCAGGAAAATTGAAAAAAAGTATTCTTTAGAATAAATATACGTGCGACAACATGGAAGAACTGTTAGTACGCATGATTATTTCTTATCATTGAATATTGATTTCTTTTACATATTAAGATGGAACATAAGTCATGCCTAATCTCGCGTTGAGCGCAATTATTGAATCATGCATGTCATGCTCAGCAGAACAAGATCCTAGACCTGCAGCTACCAATTTCAGCTGACGCTTTCATTGTTAAGACTAGTATCTTTACAATAGTATTGACGGTCTCAATGTAGTAACCATTTCCGTCACTTGTCATTGTCATTTTAATCTTAATGTTGACTTTGTTCCTTTTGCTATTCTTTGTTATTGGTGGTTATTCTTGGCTATTCCTAGTTATTGTCAATGATGGCGACCTTGCCTTTATCATTGTATTTGCCGATGTCATTGTCATTAACCTTGACATTTACGATATTATCGGTGCTGTAGCAAGCATTGTGACGTTTTATAGAAATCGTCTGTGTTTAGCGAGCTTTAGATCTGCGACGCAAACGCTGGAGACGACACTATCAGGCTAAAAATGGTTTTCTGCACATGCGCGAGACAGCTGTTTCCATTATTCAACCCTAGATACTGTGTCTATCAAGATTTCGCGTCGCAGAGCTACAGTTCGTTATTGTCGTACGTCAGTGTCGATGCGAACGCATTGTCTTTGTTGTTACGGGTGCTGTTATTGCTTTTTGTCCCTTCAGATCCCATCTCAGTCTACTTTTACCCGCAAAAGCGGAGCGTCGACGTCGGCGCCTTCGCAACGTTCAACTGTTCCGTGTCCGGCTACCCCGTGGAGAAGGTCACGTGGTACAAGAACGCGCTGCCACTGGACGGGGACGACCGCGTGACGGTGTACCAGAACGGGACAATGGTGGTGGCGGGCATGCGCAGAGACGACCGGGGGATGTACCAGTGCGTGGCCAGCAACCGATGGGAGACGCAGGAGGCTACCATGCAGCTCTCACTGGGAGGTGAGTCATCAGCATTATGTCAACAACAACAACAACAACAACAACAACAACAACAACAACAACAACAACAACAACAACAACAACGCCCACGCTAAGCAACAACTATGACATCAGCATCACTACCCTTTCCAACACCACCGCCACCAACACCACTACCAACAGAAACAAAACCCCCAAACAACAACAACAACAGCAACAACAACAACAAACAAGAAACAATGCCAACACTAGCACCACCACAACTCAGAAAACAATAATGGAAAGATAATAGTAAAAGCTAGTTTGATAAACGCTATTATCATTCATGCTCTGATAATTATGAGCACAAGTTGTGTGTTTTGTTTTTCTGGCTTAGATGCACGAAATATGATATCATGATAATCATAATCATCGTATATTTGCTATTAGATAAACGATGTCTGAAAATTATCATCAAAACATGATGGCGTGATAATGATTTATACGTAATAACGATAAGTACATAGTGATGATGCTTTGACGAATATCTTATACATATACATACGTAGGACGTACATGGCGATAACAATGGTTGAGTCAACAAGAAGACGGCGTTTGGACACTATCAGTAATTCTATTGGTATTAATACGGCCAATATAAAATTTGACACACTCAGTTTACATGGAAATCAGTGACCTGGATGGCCAAACACTATTGATGCCTTGAGATGTGGCGTCAAAACATGTCGGGTTCCTGTTTCCATTGGTAGGTAGAAAACAGCCGGATCTGATCATGATTATTGGACACTTAATGTTTCTACACTCCCCAGACAATACCCTAAGACACATCTAGTTGTTCCGTGCATTGTTTTGATATCTCATCCACTATATTGTGAAGAGAGAATCTGTTATCGCTGCAGCTTCCAGTCTTTGGTTACCATGGTTACACTAAGTTGCAACTTTGTCTCGTTGTGAAACAGGACATGGAGATGATGTCAAATTTGAACACAAAAACCAGGGCAACGATTGAAACACGATGTGCGCATCAATTAGCATGTCGCGATATAGCAACGGTTGAAGTAGATGAACAAGACAGCGATAGAGACCAACTTGAGTAGGAAAATACTGAAATTCACCTAATATTGAGGGAAAACGGCAGAGAAGGGGTGAGAGATGGACAGATAGCGAAGTGTTCGGTGGTAGAAGAGTATGGAATGCCCGCCATGAAAAGCTCCGTCAAAAATGTAAATAAACAAAGTACTAAAAGACAAAGATACGAACGAACGAGAAATAAAGGAAGGCGGAAAAGCACAGAAAAGAAAATTGGTAAATTCAATTATTGTAAGGTTGACAGAAAGATATAATGAGACAAAGAGAAAGAGAGAGAGGGATAGAAAGAGAATGATCTATTTTAAAGAGGGGCTAGGAAGAAAAAAAGGGGAGGTATATACAAATATGTAGATCGCTGACCTCACGCCATCTACAATCATATCAAAGACCCGAACAGTTTTGATATCGGGGTTTACGACAAGTGGGGTATTCATCCGGGCAATTTCGCTCGTTTACTACCGACCTGATATCAGCTATCGAGATTTCCGGTGGATATTACTTCGCCTTGAGAAAAAAAAAATGGAGTGAATTTGATATGATTAGACTGGAGCAAGATAATCAAGTCAGTGACCACCGCGTACCTAGTATTTTTGCTTAATTCCTAGAAATACACACAACCCTCCCCCCAACACACACACTCACACACACACCCCCACACACACACACGTACACACATACATACACACACATAGAAAAGAATGTGGTATGAAAATGAGTGGAAATCTTCTTTCAACATAAGTTTATCAGAAGAAGTGTTCAGGTATAAGAAAGAGAAAAAAAAAAACACACGTCTGTCATTAAATTATAATGGTGTAGTCGCTGATAACTTTTAATGTTCAATGTATTCTAGCATCAACATCCATGTGTAACTGATGAGTTTAAATGCAACCCCCCCCCCCATAAAATTCTATCCATTTCTATAGATTAGAGATACAGTGCATGCGATTAAAGCAGCTAAAAACAAAGAAAATTGCTGAAATGCATGTGATTATTTCAATAAAATTTTCAAAAATGTTTTTTTTTTTTTTTTTGTGTGTGTGTGTACCGAGTGCATTGTCATAAAAAAGATTAAAGTTTTCTCTGTTTCATGATATCCTTACTTACAGAAATTGAAATTGGCTTTCATCTGTTTATCTGTTCAAACTCTTCAACTATACTCTCAAAAGAATGAGACCAATCTTAGCACATGCTGAAAATCAGAGCAATAAAGAATTAAAGGGATAGTATAGTATTGATTGGGATTTTAACATTTTGCGAGATACCAAGAAACTACTTATGGAATAGAGCATGCCATTATAATAG